>VWYO01026739.1:72134-91600 GCA_013400275.1 Rhadina sibilatrix | reverse complement strand
AAATGGGAAAACAGGGGAAACAGAGGAAAACGGAAATCAGGGTGAACAGGGGAAAATGGGGGGAAACAGGGGAAATGGGGAAACCAGGGAAAACGGGAAATGGGAAAACAGGAGAAAACAGGGGAAACAGGGAAATCCGGGAAAAACAGGCAAAACAGGAAAACAGGGAAAACAGTGGAAACAGGGGAAATAGGGAAATCAGAGAAAATGGGGAAAACGGGAAAACAGGAGAAACGGGAAAACAGGAAAACGGGAAACAGGGAAATCAGGGAAATCAGGGGAAACAGGGGAAAACAGGGAAAAGAGGGGAAATGGGAAAACAGGGAAAACAGGGGGAAACGGGGAAGCAGGAAAGCAGAAAAAGCAGGGGAAAAGGGAAAATGGGAAAAGAGGGAAAACAGGGGAAACAGGGAATGGGAAAACAGGGGGAAATGGGGAAATAGGGGAAAATGAGAAAACAGGGCAAACAAGGAAAATGAGGAAACAGGGAAAACAGGGAAAACGGGAAAGCGGGAAAACAGAGGAAAGGGAAAACAGGGCAAAACGGGAAATCAGGGGAAAACAAGTGAAAACAGGTGAAAATAGGGGAAAACAGGGGAAAACAGGGGAAAACAGGGGAAAATAGGGGAAAACAGGTGAAAATAGGGGAAAACAGGGGAAAACAGGGGAAATCAGGGGAAAATAGGGGAAAACAGGTGAAAATAGGGGAAAACAGGGGAAAACAGGGGAAATCAGGGGAAAATAGGGGAAAACAGGTGAAAATAGGGGAAAACAGGGGAAAACAGGGGAAATCAGGGGAAAATAGGGGAAAACAGGTGAAAATAGGGGAAAACAGGGGAAAACAGGGGAAATCAGGGGAAAATAGGGGAAAACAGGTGAAAATAGGGGAAAACAGGGGAAAACAGGGGAAATCAGGGGAAAATAGGGGAAAACAGGTGAAAATAGGGGAAAACAGGGGAAAACAGGGGAAATCAGGGGAAAATAGGGGAAAACAGGTGAAAATAGGGGAAAACAGGGGAAAACAGGGGAAATCAGGGGAAAATAGGGGAAAACAGGTGAAAATAGGGGAAAACAGGGGAAAACAGGGGAAATCAGGGGAAAATAGGGGAAAACAGGTGAAAATAGGGGAAAACAGGGGAAAACAGGGGAAATCAGGGGAAAATAGGGGAAAACAGGTGAAAATAGGGGAAAACAGGGGAAAACAGGGGAAATCAGGGGAAAATAGGGGAAAACAGGTGAAAATAGGGGAAAACAGGGGAAAACAGGGGAAATCAGGGGAAAATAGGGGAAAACAGGGGAAAATAGGGGAAAACAGGGGAAAACAGGGGAAAACAGGGGAAAACAGGGGAAAACAGGGGAAAACAGGGGAAAGCAGGGAAATCAGCCCCCATGGCAGAGCCAGACTCAACCCAGGGCCTGTTTTGGCACTGGAAGTTGGCTCCTGTCCCCCGGGGGTGATTAATTTCGGTAATTAATTCTGCAGTTTCTGGGCAGCGATGGTGCTGATGGAAGCGGAGCGGTGGGACTGGGCTGGGACTGGGCTGGCAAAGGCAGCTGAGCACTTCTCTGAGCCCTGACCCCAGACCACACGGCTCCTTCGGAGCCCGGCGCCTCTGGAGAGGAGGCTGACAAACACGCTCCATCCTGCCAAAGCCCTGGAATGCGTTTCCAGCAGGATCTCCGGCCAGGAGGGATCGCGCTAACCCATCGCTCCATCTAGTGCCAGCTCCTCTTACAGCACCCGGTGCCTCCGGCTCCAAAACATCCCAGACGGATGCTCCTTCCACCCTCAGGGGCTGCTTCGGGAAGAATTTTGTTCTTGTTTGTTGGAGGGTTTTTTTTGGGGGGGTTGGTTTTTTTTTTGTTTTGTCAGGGTTCTCCTGGGTTTATAAAACTTGTGGGTGAATCCTACCCTCCTGGAGGGATTTGGATGGATCCTGCCCTCTGGAAGGGCCATGGGTGAATCCTGCCCTCCAGAAGAGTCAAATCCTGCCCTCCAGAAGGGTTATGAGTGAATCCTCCCCTCCAGAATGTCCATGGGTGAATCCACCTCCTAAGAACAGCCACGGGTAACTCTAGAATGTCCTGGGTGCATCCAGCCCTCCAGAATGTCCATGGGTGAATCCACCTCTTAAGAATGGCCATGGATAACTCCAGAACATCCATGAGTGAATCCTGCTCTCCAGAATGTCCATGGGTGAATCTAACTCCTAAGAATGGCCATGGATAACTCCAGAATGTCCTGGGTGAATCCAGCTCTCCAGAATGTCCATGGGTGGATCCAGCCCTCCAGAACATCCATGAGTGAATCCTGCCCTCCAGAGTATTCATGGATGAATCCATCCCTCCAGAATGTCCATGGGTGAATCCACCTCTTAAGAATGGCCATGGATAACTCCAGAACATCCATGAGTGAATCCTGCTCTCCAGAATGTCCATGGGTGAATCTAACTCCTAAGAATGGCCATGGATAACTCCAGAATGTCCTGGGTGAATCCAGCTCTCCAGAATGTCCATGGGTGGATCCAGCCCTCCAGAACATCCATGGATGAATCCTGTCCTCCAGGATGTCCATGGTTGGATCCAGCCCTCCAGAATGTCTATGGGTGAATCCACCTCTTAAGAATAGCCATGGGTAACTCCAAAACATCCATGGATGAATCCTGTCCTCCAGAATGTCCATGGGTGAATCCAGCCCTTCAGAATGTCCATGGATGAATCCTGTCCTCCAGAATGTCCTGGGTGAATCCAGCCCTTCAGAATGTCCATGGATGAATCCTGTCCTCCAGAATGTCATGGGTGAATCCAGCCCTTCAGAATGTCCATGGGTGAATCCTGTCCTCCAGAATGTCCTGGGTGAATCCAGCCCTTCAGAATGTCCATGGGTGAATCCAGCCCTCCAAAAGGGCCACAAGTGAATCCCCCCTGGAGCAGTCCTCTCCTCCAAACGTGTGGTACCACTTTACTGCTTAATTAGCAGCTGTGCTGCAGTGGTGAGTGGCAATTGGTAAATCACCAAACAGCCCCAAAGACACGAGCAGCAAAAAGGGACAGCAAAGCACAAAAAAACAAACAAAAAAAAAACCCACCCCAAAAAACCAAACCAAACCAAACCAAAAAACCAAAACAAAAAAACCCCAAACAAACAAACAAACAAACAAAACCAAAAAAACCAAAAAACAACAACAAAAAAAAAAAACCCACAACATGAATGGGATGTGCAGATCACTGTTAAAGAAAGGGAAAATGGGCAGGGACAATAAAGTGCTGGGCAGACACCTCCAAGCTCAGCTTGGAAGCTTGGAAGGACTCCTCCACGGCAAGAACATCACTTTCCCCAGCTCTGCCACGAAGGCTTTTCCCACCAGGGCTCAGTAGAACCTTCAGCTGCCTCTCACACTCGTGTTTTTAATCACCCTTTAGTGCTGGTACCACACAGAGAGGGAAAAAAAAAAAAAAAAATTTTCTATCTGCATGCTAAACTTTGGTCCCCCAAAACATTGGAAGCACGTGGGGATCAGGCCCCTGTCTTTCAGGAGACACCAACATTTGCAAAGCAAAAGAGCAAAAAGTGTCCCTGCTGAAGCTGTTATTGCTAATGAGCATAATTTTAAAGCTGTTGTAGGATTCAGTGGTCCTTGGATGCTTTTGAGCAGCCCAGGCAGGTGAATTTCTTGGACAAGGTGCTGCCTTCATTATTAAGTGCACTGAGGCAGCACTTTCAGCCATGGAATTCTGCTGTCTTTGGAAATCCTTCATCAGCACACTTCGACTTCTTTTCATTTATGGAGCTGTGATCCTATCATTTTCTTTAATGAAAAGAAAACTTCCACCTCTTCAGGTGATAGCTCCATTAGAGATGTTAATGAATACAAAAAAAAGTCCATTATCTTGGAATGGGGATTTTTTTCAGGAAAAGAAATGATTGCTTCCCTGACAGATGAAAAGCTCTCTTCAATGGGTTATAAAAATTGCAAGGAAAAATAATCTCACCAAAAGTTACTTTCATTAGTTGTATCCTTTTATGGAATACTTATGGAATGTGAAATATCATGGAAATATTTCTATAATTATCTTTCATTCACATTTTAAAAACCCCTTAAAACGTGGTCTAAATTGCCAGGCAGATTATCTGTTCCTGGGCTTATGTTGTTCAAATGAAAAAATAATTAACTTCTGAGTAAAAACCTTAATGTTGTCAATTTTGCTACGGCAGGTAACGTCGGTGTGCAGGAAGATTAATTCCAGTGTTGGAATTACATATATTATATTTGGTTTTTCTCAGAAATAAAGCACAGGATGTAAAGGGAGGGAGCGGGGGGAGGAATATTTGCATCCTGGGAAAAGACATCCCCTCCTGCTTGCTGCACACTCTGAGCAGGTGATAACTCGATTTTCCCTCTGCTGTTGTTGCCCATAACCTTGAGTCCGGTTAGGCTCTGCCCGGGGAAGGATGCTCCAGAGGGTTGTGGAAGTGAGGGCTGGAGGGTCCTGGTGGGATTTCTCGCAAACATGAGAACACCCAGGGTGCCGAGCAGCTCGGTTTTGGTGAATCCTAGTGCCATCTTTTGGGAGAAATGGGAATATGCCTTGGCCAGCAAGTGTGAGCTGACACATCCGAGGAGAGGGAGCTCTGGGGAGTCCCTGGGGTGAGCACACTGCCACCCTGGCCACAGGGACCTGCCGAGGGGACAGGAGAAGGGCAGGAGCCTCAGAAGGAGCTGGAGTTGTACCTGCAGCAGCATAAAACCAGCCCGGGGCACTGACCGTGGCATTTCCAGCCCTCTCTGCCTTTGTGTCCCACTCTCAGCCAGCTGCCCTGGGGGAGCAGGCTCAGCAGCACAGCCTGCTCCAGGCTGGGAAAAGGGCACAGCCCAGACTCTCAAACACAAACTGCATGGAGCATCCTCAAATGTCCTGCGCAGCCAACTCTCACCAGCCACAACACTGTGGGAGGAGAGAGGGGAGAGTCTGAATGAGGCCTGTGCTGCAAAACACAGCCCCCAAAACACCTTTTATGGCCCACTTGGTAAAACCCTGCAGGGTGCTGGTGTGGGAATGAGGAGATGATGAGGAGATTTTACCAGAGAGCACTGGGGGGCACGGAAACTCCACGTGTGTGATGTGTTTTCCAGACCTTTCCCCAGCTCCATTCCCTTCTCTGGACATGCTCCAGCCCCTCAATCTCCTTCTGGAAGTGAGGAGCCCAAAACTGGGCGGTGTGGCCTCAGCAGTGCCCAGCACAGAGGGACAATCCCTGCCCTCTCCTGCTGGCCACACAATTCCTGGATGCCACTGGCCTCCTTGGCCACCCAGGCACACACTGGGTCCCATCCAGCCAGCTGCCAGCCCACCTTTACAACACCACTGTGGGTTTTATCCTTTTTTCTTCTGTCAGAGCTGAGATTAAATGTTCGAAAGACGNGGGGGTCAGTGCCTGGCAGCACAGAAAGCCTGAAACTCTCAATTTCCAGGGTGCCAACATACCACTCCTGCACTTTTTAAAACATAGTTGTACTTGCTGAAGAGAAAGCTCCTGGTGCCTTGCACAGCCACAGCTCCATGAGAAATAGAGACTGATCAATCAGGAGCTGACTGATCCCATTGACAGGACAAGAGGACAGAGTCTCAGGCTGTACCAGGGGGAGTTTAAGGCTGGAGCCTGTCTGAGTTCAAGGAGCATTTGGAAAATACTCTCAGGCACAGGCTGAGATTCCTGGGGTGTCCTGTGCAGGGTCAGGAGTTGGACTGGGTGGTCCTGGTGGTTCCCTTCCAACTCAGCCAATTCTATGATGTTTTATGGTGGCATTTTCCCCCCAGCCCCGTGGCTGCCTTTGCTGGGGGTCACCCCAGGGCTGTGCACTCAGCTTCAAGCCCTTCCAAAGGAATGTGACTTTCTTAAATGACAAAGCACCAGGCAGGGATTTCTGGAATGTCTCAGGAACATAAATCCCATCAGTCTATCAGATTTGAGAGCCTAAGTTGCTTTTGGTTTTTTGGAAACTTTATCATCAGTCAGCTCCCATTCACTTCACGACATTTTGCCAGGTATTCTGATTAAACACAGCTGTTTTACCTCTTCCAATTTCTCTCCTTTTACATTGTGCCAAAATAGGGGGGGAAATGCATGGTAAAATCAGTGACTGTAGCATAATTCTGCCCCTGTGCCCCCTCAGGTGAGAGCTCACCTGCAGAGCTGCCCCAGCCCTGGGCCCAGCACAGGGAGAGAGCCCAGAGGAGGCAGCAGGATGAGCAGAGGGATGGAGCAGCTCTGCTGGCAGGAAAGGCTGGCACAGCTGGGATTGTTCAGCCTGGAGAGGAGAAGCTTTGGGCTGAGCTCAGGGTGGCCTTGCAGGGCCTGAAGGAGCCCCAGGAAAGATGGAGAGAGACAATTGCCAAGGGCTGCAGGGACAGCACCCAGGGAATGGCTTCAAACTGAAAAATTGATAAGTTTAGATGGGATCTTGGGAAAAAAATCCTTCCCTGGGAGGGTGACTTCCAACTGAAAGAGGAGAAATTTAGGTTAGGCATATGAAGAAGTTGTTCCCTGGGAGGGTGGGCAGGCCCTGGCACAGGGTGCCCAGAGCAGCTGTGGCTGCCCCTGGATCCCTGGCAGTGCCCAAGGCCAGGTTGGACACTGGGGCTGGGAGCAGCCTGGGGCAGTGGGAGGTGTCCCTGCCATGGCAGGGTAGGAATGAGATGATCTTTAAGGTCCCTTCCAACCCAAACCATTCCATGATTCTATTCTGAGTAAAGCCCATCAGATATTTCTGAGGAATGGATGACCTAGTCACAAACCAAACACCTCAGCTTTTGTCCAAAGTAGAGAAATAGAAATCCAGCAGTAACTGGGAGCACCAACCATGTCTCAGCTCGAGAGCTGTTCCAGCAGTGACAGTGGAACATCAAAAATATTAAAGCAGTGACTGGTTTCCCACCTCAAAGCCTGCTGTGCTTCCTCTGTGAGCTGCACTGAGCAGGAAAAGGAGAGAATATTGGATTTGGCACAGAGCAGGTGACACACACACAGAGTATGAATGAAACTTCCCTGGTTTTTGGTGTACAATTAAAGTAACAAGAGCGAACAAAGCCGTTTGCAGAGTGCTAAGCCAGCACTTTGTACAGCTCATGACAAAACAACAGAGATGTATGGCCTGATGCTTTTATACAGTCTGCAGTGACTGATTATATGCTGCCCATTTAGCATTGCAATACATTTAATTGTTGAGGTAAGTGGTTAAAGAAATGAAAAATGCCCGCTTGCTCATTTCGCACAGCACTCGTCAGCGACTGGAGCTGGATATCACATTCCCAGTGCAAATTACCAGCATTGGCAGGGCTATTTTACAGCTGTTCCGTCTGCAGCCTGCACTGTAATGAAGTCGTGACATGAAATGTTTGTGGAAATTGTAATGAAATGTTAGCTGAAAATATATTAAAGTGGTAAGTGTAGAAAGAGAAGTGGAGTAGGACATTCACCCGCCCCAGCGTCTCCTCGGCTCGGGCTGCTGCTTCAGCCCAGATGTGCTGACCTGCCTCCTCCTACCCAACTGCACACCACAGCTGCTCTGCAGCCCGTCCTTTGGGCTCAGTTTTTGAGCTAAACCTGACCTTGTTTTCTTTTTAAGCCTCCCTTTTCTTCTCCTGAACCTCTAAATTCCCTCGGGCTCGCAGTCCTCTCTTCTTCCGCTTTCATCTCTCTCTCTGCAAACCTCTTGACATCCAGTTGCTCTTTCCATCCCCACATCCCTCAGATCCATCTCGTTTTCCATGGTTAGACAGAAAAATGAGCTGCTTGGGTTTCCCTGGCCCTTGGAGCCTCCCTGGCATCCCCAGTCCTGTGGAATTCCCCTTTTTCTAAGGGCGAGGGAGGTCGAGCTAAGCCAACCTCTGTGGCTGCTGCCCTCATGTTGTCAGCCCGTGTTCTGATGCTCTGGCTGTCTCCCTGTTTGCTGACAGCTCAGAGCTGACCTCGTGTCACCATCATCAAATTCCAACCCACAGCACCAAGTAAAGTCCCACAGCACCTCTGCAAAGATGTCTTGAACTCCACTTCCACCCCCTTCCATAAATTGTTAATAAGGGTGTCAGTGTCCTGGTGCGTTGCTACTCCTCTGCCAGCGCTTCAGAACTCTTTTTTCTTCTTCTTTACATCTCCATTTTTGCCTCCTTCTCCTATTTTTCCTTCCTCTTCCCAAGCCCTGCTGTTAAAAGCTCTTTCACTTCTCTGCATTCTTGGCTCAATGTCCCCTCTCCTGTCACCTCCTGGACCAGCCAAGGTAATTTTCACACCTCTTTTGAGATTCAAACCCTTCTCCAAAGGCTGTGTGTCACCTCCTGTAGTCCTAATTTTCTGTCTTTTCCTTGGAAACCTGTGGTGGGAGGTTTACAGCTTGCTTACAGCCATGCAGAGGCACTTGGAATTTTTCCATATTTTTAACCAGCAGCCATTGAGGCACTTCAGTCCCTTGGGGAGCCAGGCTATGAGCTGTGTCTCTGTGCCAGGATATGAGCCCATCACAATGTCCAAGGACCTTCCACATATTTCCTGGATTTATCCTCAGCATATGCTGGAAGAAACAAAAAAAAACTAAAAAAAATACTTCCATGCCCCCCCACTTTGAAGAAAGAATGGAAAATGTTCAGCCTAGTCTTGGTAGAAAATACAGAATTTTCCAGCATTTATTAGCCTTGTGTATTTAAAGATAGGAGCACTTCAAAGCAACATCTGTTAGTCATGATCTGTATTTACCCTCTCCAGCACAATGGGAGCCGACTCATGGCTGGCTCATCCCCATTCACTCCCATCCCACCAAACTGAAATGTGTGGATGTACCAGACCAATTTCTGGGAACTAGACAGCATGAGGGCGTTTTCCAACCATAGAACAAAACAAATATTTTGATTTCTCCTCTTTCTTCCCCTTGTGTTTTGAGTACACCAACGCAGGTGAACATACCCCTCCCCAGCCTACAGGAGAAAAGGGATATTATTTCTAAACTTGACCATTCCGTGTGGTCAGTGTGGTTGCAGCAATACTGGGGAGCTTCACAAGCCCTCCAGCTCTTCTCCATGAGGATGAAGAAAAGTGGTCTTTGAAGCCCTCTCTCATCCCTGGCAGTCCTGGGCCCATGTGTCAGGTGGCCAAGGGATCTACATGGCCCAAACTGGGAATTTGAGCAAGAATATATGAAAGAATTGAGTAGGAGACGTGCCAAAAATTTAAAGCTTGCCTTTCACGTCCTCTTAGAACTGCTTGGTAGCCTAAAAGTACCAAGGCAATCATTTAGTCTGAGTTCTTGTGCCTGTTTTAGAAGCCTGTATCCAATTTGGCATCTGGATATGGAATTTGGGGACATGGTTTTGGGGTGATGCTGGCGGTGCTGGGGTGTCACTGGATGAGCTTGAAGGTTTCTTCTTGATGATTCTGCAATCCTTTAATTCACTGCAGAGCAGAGTTTTAAGTTTTCTGTGGAGGAAAACGACACCTTCAGCATGAAGAAAATTGGAAATGAACAGGCACTTTTTTGGGGGCAGGATGAGCTGCTGGAACCAGAGAGTTTGGAAAAACCTTCCCAGTGGTCTGCTAGTGGAGACACCCGAGGAAAGGAGGCTTCTCAGCTCAGAGGAGGAAACTCCAAAGAAAGAAGAACATTGAAATCCATCTTTTAGCTGCTCAAGCTGCTCACCTTTCACCCAGGTGGGACTAAAAGTGCATCAGCTACTTCACTGGCAAGAACAGCCTCCAGTGGGATGGAGGTGCAGTCAAGAAAACCCTGGATGGGAATGGTTCAGGCAGGAGGAGACATCAGGCCTGGAAATTTGCAGAGGAGACAGAGAGGGGGCAGGGAAAGGGAGGAAAAAAAAAGTAAGAAAAAGAAGGGAACATTAAGAATTGTCAGAGAAGAAGAGGGATGGGTTTGTAAGTGGAATATGTCTAAGGTTGGCAAGTACCCAGCCAAAGGGAGCGTGATAACAAACCACAAATATCTGGAAAATTGTAAACACTGAGGCAGGCAGAGAACTCCTGAGGGTGATGCATGGGGAGTGCAATCACAAGGAATTGCAAAACACAGAAATGGCAGGAAAACAAAACAAAACAAAACAAATCAAAAAAAACAACACCCAAAAAAGCAACAAACCACCCCTCTGACAATGAGATGTGTTAGGCTCTGTGTGACAGGAATGGGTGGAAATACCCTGGAATTGAGACCTTTTCAAAGGAGAGGGTTAAGGAAACATCAGTAAATGTACAGTAGAAAATAGTTTTGTTATAATGAGATGGATGGATGGGGTTTCCCAAGCAGAATTCCTGAGTGCTTCTAGGACTGGGCACAGAAAATTATTCTGCCCCTTAGGTTTTTATAAAATATATATGGACCACTACTCTGACATGCAACCCCAAAATTTTCTGATTTGAGAAATCCTCAATCCAGTGATTTAAAAGGACATCTCAGGGCAATCCTGGCCTAAGAACCCTGGGTGTTTTGTTAGTTTTCCTGAAAATATGTGCCCTTTTTAAAAAATGCTGGGGAGGGAGCTGACGAGAAGCATGGAGAGGGACTTTTTACAAGGGCCTGGAGTGCCAGGACAAGAAGTATAGCTTCAAACTGACAGGAAGTAAGATTAAATGGGATATTAGGAAGAAATTCTTCCCTGGGAGGGTGGGCAGGCCCTGGCACAGGGTGCCCAGAGCAGCTGTGGCTGCCCCTGGATCCCTGGCAGTGCCCAAGGCCAGGTTGGACACTGGGGCTGGGAGCAGCCTGGGACAGTGGGAGGTGTCCCTGTTGGAACCTTTATTTCTCTTCTGACCCAAACTATTCCGTGATGCTATAAAATTAAATTTTGAAATCATTTCCTGCATTCCAGGTGGCCTCAATCTCGTCATTAACCAGCTCAAAATATTCTCCTTAACCAGCCTGCAAGCTGAGCTCATGCTGGGTCATGCTCTGATGTCCTTCCAGCTGCCAGTGCCCCCAAGGAGAGGTCACAGCACCCAGGGGAGGAGAGAGCCACCACAGCAGAGCCAGGACACTTTGGAGGATGCAGGCAGGATCTGCTGTGAAGATATCCAAGTGCTCCCACCACTGCCCAGAGAGGGAATGAAGAATTTGTGTTGCATCAGGAGGTAAAATTCAGTCAGGAATTAACCAAACCCTCTGGATGGATGAGGTGCCCTTCTGACTCACCAGCAATTTAGATCCCCAGAGACTATTTTCCTAACGTGACCAAAACTTGAGGAGATGGCACAGAAAAAGATCATGGGATGACTAATCATATGATACAGGTAAAATGGTTTCTTTTACCTTCAGTGCACATGTAATGAGAAATTTATTCTAAAATTATATTTTAGCTGGGGCAAGAAATAACCTGAGACAGAAACATTTGCAGAAGAAAAGTCTAAATCCCTGATGATCCCTGTGTTTCTGTGGGCAGTTTAAAAGACTTGTGGAATTTGGGGTGCCAAGTGTGTTGGCACCTCAAATTGTTGGAACATGGGTAAGGTTTGCAGCTTGGCAGACAACTGACTTTGAAAGAAACTCTAATTTAAATAAAGGGCTGAAGTCATTAATGTTACCAATTTAAACAAACGTGGGCACATCAGGGCCGTGTTGTCCAGGTGCTAAATGGCAAAGAGAAGATCCAGCCAAGGTCTTGGGCTCTGTCTGAGCTTCACTGAACATCTCTCGTGGTATGGACATGGAGCTCCTCAGCTCTGCCTTGTCAGGGTCACAGGGAGACCCTTCAAATAATCCCAATGCAGCAGTAGTAGGGTCTCTCCATCCTTCACTCCCCTCTTGCAAAATCCGTGTTTTCCCAGGCTCCTGGAAGGCAGGGAGCAGGTCCTGGAGGAAGGTGTAGCTGTGCAGTGGGTGACCACAGCTCACCAGCCAGCTTCCCAAAGGCAGCTCCAGGATTTTACTCTTCACACGAGGGGACTCCATCAGGCCATCTGCGCTGGCTCCATCCCTGGTCCCAGGATCTGCACCCCAATGCCAGGATGTTGTTCCCACTGCACAGGACAGCAGCCAGGCAACACAATCTGGAAATCCTGCAGGCAGCCCTGAGAGCACTGGAGATGCTTTGGAGGCCTCCAGGCATGTCCTCTAAACAAAGACCTCATTTAAATCTGGATTTTTAGTGTTTAATTAAAAGCTGGTTCAAAACACACTTACCATTTTGGGTTGGAAGTACACATGAAGCAGACAGTGAAGATCTGGAGGTTTGTTTCCACTGAAAGGAAAATTATTACCTTTATAGTCACATGTAGGTCATGTAGGTGTGTCTGCCATAACTTTCTAAAATAGTGACTGGTCTTTTCTGAGAGTTCATTTTTCTCTTAAGAAATACTTACAGTGCTTATTTCCCTGCTCAGGTCTCACACATTGGTAACACAATCCTGTGCTTATAAACTGCCACCAAAACACTCCTTACACAAAGCCTGGTAGGGCTGCGTCCCACTGCTCCCCAAAAAATGGATATGCAGAACATTTCCTATAAAACCTGAAACCACACCCGTTTTGTCTGGGGAAAAGGACAAAAGAACAACAAAAAGGAGGGACAGAGAGGGCTGAGCTCTCTGGGATTCCTGCAGCAAACACTGTGGAGAGTCACTCAAAAATGTCAGGGCTGATTTTACAGACCAGTTCTTCAGATGGTGTTGGGAAAGAACGGATTTATGCCAGTAGGCACCAGATGCAGTTCTGGGGCTCAGGGTACAGAGTGGGAAGCCTCTAAAGCTAGAAGAGAAAAATAAAAAACCCTGCCCTTTGTAAACAGGCAGGATGGGCTGCAATGACAAATGCACAGGGCTGCCATATGCTCCATTCTAAAGTGGGGAATAATGGAAATTGTTCATTATTTACTTTTTTTTTACTAATAATGATACAGAATGCATTAAGGGCGAGGGGGCAAAGCAATTCAACACGTGATTCAGGAGGAAGATACATCCCAGGCTGAGATTTTGCAGCATAACTTCATGGCATCAAAAGATAATTTCTGAGTATGAATACTCTTCCTTAGAGGCCTCCCTTAGGCTTCATTTCCAGTCTTGGGTGTGAGGCAGTCGATGAATTAATTGGGAATGTTTCCAACCTCTGGGCCAGAGAAACTCAACACAGGGATGGCAAGGCACTGTTAAAGAAGGGCTGGAAGTGTCTCAGCAGAACTGCCTGGAAAAGAAGACACACAGCACCTGTGCACTTTGAACTCAGGCTGTTTGTTTTTCACAGCCCAAAAAGCCTGGCCTATTTTAACCTGGTGCCAGTAGCACACCTGGCATGGGTGTCACACATGAAAAATGCAAGCACAAATGCAAACCACAGTGTCAATCTGAAATTGCCATGCTAGGCCAAGCTTATTTTATTACATACATTCTGCAATCTAAGGACTAATATGTTCATAATGTAAACATTAAGCATACAGAGTTAAAATTCAAGGCCACAATAGTTTTGGTTTTTTTTGGATTGTCTCTTTTTTTTTTTTTTTGGTTTTTTTTTTTGTGTGTGTGTGTGTGTCTTTGGTTGGCCGAGATCAACTCGTAGTGTATAAATGCATAAGTTATATAATAATTATATAAAAAGGAAAAAAAAAAATAACATTGAACTTGTATACTTCATTCTGACAAACGCACAGCGTTCGCGACTCGGTAAGAAAAACTGGCGCCCACCTAACAAAAATTTTGGTTGTCTCCTGCTCTAACCAATAGAAAACAAAACTCCCTTAGTAATGATGAGGTTCTAACTGGTAACTTTTAAATATCAAACACAATTCCAGTTTTGCTTTTTTTTTTCTTTTTGTAAAAAAAAAAAAAACGAACAAAAAAGAGATGCATATTCTGATTTCTCGCTTCTTCCGCTTTTCCCTTTTCCTGCTTTTTATTACAACTGAATCAAGTCTGTTCCTCCTGAAATACTGGGAATGGTATAATACTGAGCAATATGTTTCACAAGTCCAAACAAGTGTTTCTTCATAGTCCCAACGCTACAAAGTTTTCAGTCTTTTCAGTCTCTACTGGTCAAGAAGTTTCTTTCCTCCCCTTCTCACCACCTTCATCCTCTCCTCCTTCTCCTTCCTGCTTCCTGCTTCCAGGTGCAGGCCTCTGATCTACAATCATACACTTGCCCTCCAGCACATTCTCATTTCCCACGTTTGGCTCAGGGTTCCTGTAAAACTGTCAAGGAATCTGAAAGTTTGGGGTGTCTTCACAGTTTGAGTAGCTGATTGTCACTCTGATGAATGGATCTCGTTTGATTTTAACTACAACACTGCTGTTCTATTCCAAATCAGCTTCCACACTAACCAGTCTCTTCCGCTGATATGTTTCTAGTTTTTAAATACAGATAGGCTTTTTCTTCCCTATTTTTTTTTTCCCTTTTCCCTCTCATTTGTAATGATCCATATACTGCATGTTAGGTCACTATAGCCTTATCCTTATATTGCTGTAGTATAGTCCCAGTTTTGCACTAGCATGATATCAAACTTTACACACTTAAACAAGCTTATCAACTTTTTAAGACCACCAGCTTCCGTAGGTTTTCCTTATCATTTCATGCTTCTACCTACAATAGTCTCTTGTTGTTTGGTCCACAGAGTCGATGCCCATATACATTACATTTTAGTATCTTAATACTTCTTGGATATTTCCTTTAAATCCCTACTACAAAAAAAAAAGTCTTTTTGACATCTATTTTTAACGTGGTCTTGGGGGTTGGTTCGTTTGTTTGTTTTCCCCCCCAGCCAAACCTTCTCTTGTCTCTTTAGGCACTTTTAATTTGAGTACTCCAACAGAGTTCATTGCCACTCCCCAGCGACCGAACCCCACTGAGAAGCGCGCCTTCGCTTCGCCTGGCGTTCATCTTCCCCAACCCCACTTTAGTAGTAGGTGCCAAGATGAGAAGGCATGTGAGCAGCTGGCAGCCTGGTGTTGGGGTAGATCCCTCCAGTCGGCGAATTCCAGTAGGGATTGGGGGCGGCGAAAAAGCTGGAGGACGTCACGGGCAAGGCTGGGGGGTGGGGGGCCACAAAGTTCATCTTCTGCGGGTGCGCGTGGTAGGAGCTCATGTAGGGCAGGTCCGACGGGTACTTGTACATGGAGGACTCCGGGGGGTGAGGCTGCAGGGCCTGGGCGATGCCGTGGAAGTCGAACTTGTAGGCGTAGCGCTTGCCGTGCACCTTGGTCATGATGTTCTTGTCGTAGTAGTAGCGCAGGGCGCGGCTCAGCTTGTCGTAGTTCATGTTGGGCTTGCTCTTCCGCTCGCCCCAGCGCCGCGCCACCTCGTCGGGGTCCGTCATCTTGAACTCGCCGTTGGTGCCCTCCCAGGTGATGCAGTTGGAGTTGGAGCTGTCCGACAGCAGCTCCAGCAGGAACTGCCACAGCTGGATCTGCCCGCTGCCTGCGGGGAGGAGCAAAGCGGGGAGCGGCGTTAGTAAGGGCAAGGCTGTCCCCGAGGAGCCCATTAGGAAACGCTGTGATGTTGGCTCCTAATTCTTTCTATTAACCATTCCCCCCACCCCCCCCCTGCTCCCAGGGCTGCCTCACGAAAGCCTAAAAGAGCAGGGATAATTGCGATGTGTCGTGTTTTCCCTCGTGTGAGTGGCAGGATGCCATTCCGCGGAGGTTTAATTGTTACCTAATGTCATTCAGCGCGGACAATTGATGGGGAAATAATACAGCGCTCATTTAGGAAACTAATCTCCAAAGTTCAGCACAAACAGCTTTCACTTGCGTAACACCCTGCTTGTTCTCACAGCATTATGTTGCAACTAAATGTTCCCTGCCATGGAGTGAGCCCATACAAAATGGAGAAGTTTGGAGCAAGCTGGGCCCGTGCCAAACCATATCATCCCTTTGCAGCATTTGGGGAAATGCAGAACGGAAACTTATTAGCTTGCTGTTGCACTGCATACAACCAGAGGGCAAAACAATTGCAAGAACAGTGAAAAGGTCCATAAAATACATCCTTGTCATCATTCTGCTCCAAATGAGTTAAAATTATTATTTTACTTTAAGACATAAAATGTTGCTGTTGTATTTTTCTCACTCTGTGCCAATTCCACTGGAAAAAGGAAATAGTTAGCCTGCTGTAAACTTTGCAAAACTGAGGTAGGGCAACAAAATTTGCCTGTTTTAGACAAGTGAAGGTAGATTTCAAAGGGCCTTGCCACTGATAGTCATGTTAGAAGCTTAGCATTTCTTAACAAAGCAACACTGAAATGATGCAAAATGCAGCTGAAGCAGCCTGCGATGCAATCTGTTTCACAAGCACCGTGTCAGCAGAATTTGCCAACCAGCCTGGATGTGCTAACTCTGAACTACGTCTCTGATCAGGAATAGGTTGGGTTTCTTTCTTTTCTTTTTATCCAAACCAGCTATGTGGGTATAATAAACAAGCTTTTCTTTAGAAAGCTTATAGTAGCAATTACAATATTGAGCTAGAGCAGCATCTGAAACCCATTAGCAGTTTATACTTCAGTGCAACTGAAACCCATATTCATTTAAATTGTATTTATCCAAACTGGCCTTAATGAATTTCTTCTGTTCCATTAACATGCATTAAATAAACAAACAAACAAAAGAATCCATGGTATGAGCAAGGCATGCAAGTTTTAATACACGAAACATAACAAGAGGATTAGGCTTTGAAAATCAACCTATAGTTCAGCACGGGACAAAACACAAATTTTTGAATAAGCAATCCAACATATGTTCTAACATAAACACTTGCCTTCCAAATGTAATATATAGTCCTATGAAAATAAATGGTTGCTGTCAATTTCCTTTTAATGAGAGAGTAATTCCACCGATTTATAAACACACAAAACATGTTAAAGCACAGGAATGACGGCGTGGAGGAATTCCATATCCAAATGTTAAAAAGCATCCCAATCCAGACCGTGTTAGTGTCATCCACAGAAATGAAGTCTACCAAATGGACACTTGATAAAATTTGGCAAGCCATGATTTAGGACCAAATTAAAGGGATGCAGGCCCTCACTTCCAGTCAAGACCAGTGTTGCCTGGAAACCCCCACCACCTCAGGCCATTTGGAAAATCCTATTCTTAACACTTACTTAATTACTTTCCTCTGCCACACAAAACTGTTTACAGAGCCAGCTAATCTAGAACTGTGCTGGATGTCACTTGGCAGAAAGCAAAAGGAAACTGATCAGCATTCTGGCACTTTCAGACCTTGAACAGCCGTAAGGTTGTTGTAAAATAACCATTGTCACTGGGGGCTGAGGAGATCTGCGTGGAATGCTGTGCCCTGGGCCTGTCCAGGCAAGGGACACAAGTGGAACACACAGTGTCAGTCCATTGTGGTGGGCTGTGGTGTTGATCATGGTGCTGTACAGCCACAGCTTGTCCTGTGGACTTGGAGCAGTGAAATCTGCACAATTCCCAGTCAGAGCTACTAAATCACCCAGAAGATCCCTTGTCTTCAGCAAAAACATGGTGGCCCGAGGTTGCACTCAATGATCTTTGAGGTGTTTTCCAACCTGAGTGATTCTGTGAGTCTGTGATTTGTCTCCTAATCTAACATCCCTAACCACAATGCACCCCATTGCCTTCTTGAGGTGGGAGAATATTTTTGAAGTGTTTAACCCAGTTATTATTTGCAAATAGATTATACTTTCCTGTTTTTCGTTTTCTTTTCCCTATATACTTCTGCTGGGTTATTCATCTCAAAATTTTATATTCAGCAAGGCCAGTATGATACTGTGTGTGGATTAACAGAATCTGGGACACAGCTGATGAAGAGATTTGTACCTTTCTGGAGGGGTAATTGGAGACCAGATGGGGTCCCTTACACCCCTTAACCCAATCCTGATGTTCAGGCAACTGAAGTGAATTCCAGCTTCCAAGGTTGGACTCTTTGAAGGTCCTGTCCAACCTGAATGATTCTAAATTCCTCAGTCCCACCCTTGTGTAATTCAGAAATTCTGCAACACCCTGGGTATCATCAGCTCCCCCTGAGCCACACCCTGGATATCCCTGATTCTCCCATCCCTGAAGAGTGGGAGAATCAGGGACAACCCCTTCCAAGTCTGGTCTTAAAGCTGAAGTGGGGACACTCAGCAGTAAAATAAAGGAAAGCCTCCTGAATCAGCAAAATCCCTTCTCACCTGGATTTGCAAGTCGGCTGCTGGTCGGTCCAAGAATCTGATACGGATCTACAAAATTGTGAAAGGCAGACTTAAAATCATGCAACAGCAATGTCAAATATTTTAGTTGCTATTTCTGAACCTTGTAAGGGGCAGTGTGCACTGCCTGATGGGACAGCAGGTCCAACACCTAAGCAATTTTCTCCCTCTGCATGGCATTATTTGCAGGTTTTCCTTTCAAACTCGGTGTGCAAGGACATACTTTTGCTTTTTGTACTGTATCAATGTGCAGATCCATATAGTCAGAATGTAAGTTTTGTTAGGAAGCATTCTACTGGTGGAATCCTCATCCCTGGAAGTGTCCAAGGAAGGCCTGGAGGTGGCACTCAGTGCTCTGGGCTGGGGACAAGGTGGGGATGAGTCACAGGTTGGACTCAATGACCTTGGAGGTCTTTTCCAACCTCAGTGATTCCATGATTCTGTGATTCTCTTTTGCCACTGGACTCCAGTGAGGGAATCCCATGGATTAACCCTGCAACTGGGGTTTTCAGAAGAGCCTCTGTCAGCCTTCCAATGCCTGTAGCATCTCAGTATTTCCCTCTAGGAATTCCCTCTGGAAATGAAAACTTACTTTGGCCTGAAGTCCAACAGGGAAAATGAGAGGGCTGTGACAGCAGGACCAAAGCCAAAGTGATGGGCTGCAAGCACTGAGTGACCCTGTGGCTTTTACAGCCAAGAAGACAATCAGGTTACATTCCTTACCCATTTAAATCATCTGTGCAGCTCACACACAGCCATTAAAAGGTCCTCAGGACTTATATAAATCATGGGTATATTTCTAGGATGATTCTCCTAGTTGGAAGGCCAGATTAGATAAAACACTGTTTGGGCAAAAATCAGTGTAATACTTCCCAGGCAGTCTATGCATGAGTTAATGGGACCTAGTCATGCACAGTCTTGTTTAGCTGTAACAAAAACCAGAATAATGATTTAAAATCCATGTGATAAAAACTGGCTGAGAGTCTCCTGAGCTAAGAATATCCTCCAAATCTCTTTTATTTCCTCCTTCTAACCTTTTGCTGTTAACAAAAGCCATGACTGACTCAGGACCTTTGTAGTGCTCTCCAGCTACCTGTCCAAAATACAGCTGAATTTGCAATAAGGGATTAGGTCCCACCCCAGGGATCTGCTGCTCTGAAAACACAAAAGGCGCCCATTTTGCTAAACCACTATTCTACAAACCCATAAACTTCTGCTTTCTCCTCTGTTTTCCAACAGACTGAGAATCCCTCTGATATTTCTATTGAGTTCCAGGAGCCAAATTCAAATGGGTTTCTATAGGCTGTAATCCATTCCCTTTT
>VWYO01026739.1:39469-62132 GCA_013400275.1 Rhadina sibilatrix | reverse complement strand
CCAGTGCTGTCACTCCATTTTGGAAGTCTCCACAGCCTCAGGTGGAATGCAGGGTTTGCTTGGGGGTCAGTGCCTGTCAGCACAGAAAATCTAAAATTCTCAGTGCCCAAGGTTCCAACAGGGGGCTGCTGAGGCACTGCATTGATGTGTGGCTGTGTGAAGCCAGGGTGTTATTGGCCTCAGGAAGGTGCATCAACTCCTGAGGGATGCGTGCAGCTTCAGAAAATGGCTTATAAAAATTAGTGAGACGGAGTCATCAGAGGTGTTTGGAAAAGCAAAAGGTTTTAATTAAGGCAAAAATAACAAACTCTACAAAAGAGAAGAGTAAAAGCTGTACACAGTTGCAGGGAGGTCCCTTGCACCTGCCTGGACACCCCAAAAATGCCCTGAGAATCTCCGTGCTCTCTCTTAAGTATTCAACGATCTAGGAGAGGGTTTTTGGCACCCTGCCCAATAGAAAATAGCTGCAGTTCTTGAGTTACACTTCAAGGATCCAACAGGTGCCTTTGTGCTGGCATCGGGCCAGTTATGGTGAGAAGAGCATCGAAGTCCCTGGTTCTTTTTCCTTTTAATTCAGGGATGAAATTTAAACCCTTTCCTAATATGGAGACACCTGTTAAGGTGTGGGGGTGCACTGCAACACTGGATCAGTGCAAAATAATTCCCTCTTTACTGGCTGGAGTTAATTCCCTCTTTACTGGCTGGAGGAGTTAATTTGGTGTGCTGAGTGCGAGGGAGAGCAACTGTGGAGAGCTGTGAGCTCTGAGTGCTAACAGCAAACCCTGTGCTGCTGAGTGAGCTCCTTCTCCCACTCAGCTCTTCTGCCTCATTGTTTTTAGGCCTTTTTAGCCACAGATTAACAGAGCTTCACCACCAACAGCACTGCGAGCTGCAGCTGAACAGTTTTCAAAACTCTCTGTTCAGTCCTTATCTTTATTCAAGAGAAATTTCCGCTCCTGTCTGAAAGAATCTTTCTTGGGTGCAGGCTAAATAAGCACTCAACAGATTTGGGCAGTTATTTCACAAACTGGAGTGGGTCTCTAGTTAATAATATTAGAATATTAAAATATTCTGCATTTTTTTTTCCCCAGACTGCTGCTGTTGTACATTGCTACACCTGTGTGGGTTTGTACTCAATACCTGGAGTACTGGCAAAACCATCTGGGGAAAAAGAGCCCCAAAGAGTCAAGATTTCTAGCAAAATGTTTTTTAATGAGTACTTAATTTTAATTTAAGCTTTTTTTTTTTCCCCTCTAAACTCCTCATATTGTATTTCTCTCCCATTCTACTCTTCCTTGCTCTTGAGTAAGGAACCAACAACACCAAGGTCCCCCAGCTGAGAGGATTTTTACTTTTTTTGCAGAGAAAAGATTAAAGCCAAGGGGAAAAAAAAAATTCTTCAACACTTTCTTCCTCATCATCTTAATGACTTTGTGATTTTGTGATATCCTCAAGGCTGAGAATGGAGCATGTGGAGGTCAACTGGCTGTTGTCCATCCCATGAAAATCTGGGACATGAATGGCAGCCTAAATAGCTTTTCTATGGCTTAACTTCAGTGCCATTCCCTCTGTTTTCACTGTTGTTCAGGCTGGTCTGAAAGAGGTGGAGACCTCCTGAATTCCACCAAAAAACCACTTTAAATAATGTCTCCATCTGGTATGAAATAAGCAGGAATCTAGAGGGAGGCAAGTCTGGTAAATCTTGGGTGTGGGTGAGATCGCCCACACCTTCAGCAGAGAACTCTGAAAACTTCAGTTTGCTCTGAAGTGAACAACCAAACACCAGGAAAATTACCAAAATATTTTCATTATGTCTGTAGTTTTCGAATGACCCTTAATTGTCATAAATAGAAAGTTAGCACAGCTGGAAATGTGAATTTTACTTCTAACTTTACCACATGACCTGCACACTGCCTATGCAATAATCAAAACCAACAGATTTTTGCCCATTAATTTCTCCAAGTGACCTCAAAACAGCAAGGCTGTGACTGTGACCATCCTGATCTTTGATAGTCATTCAAACACACCTCAAACACACCTCCAGGAATACACTGAATAAAAAATCCCCTGCTGAGCTAACCATGCTAAAGATTACTAAAAGACTTAAAAAAAAAAAAAAAAAAAAAGTGGCAAACACCAGGAAGAGAAATGTTTTAGGAGAACATTCAAAAGCTGTGTATTTCAGTGTTGGCAGGACACTCATTATTCAGAGCATCACTCTCCTGTCTCCAGAACAGAATTGACAATACCATTGCAGAGGACACTGCAACAGATTTGTCCACACCTTTCTTGACAAATAACTGAAATAATCACAGCTTGCAAAATTGGCCACAGTCAGTACTCTTGCATGTCTAAGCAACTGAAAAACTGTAAGAATATTAAGCAACCTGGCAGAGGCAGAAATATTTCAGACAGGCACCTCTCTGCTGGAGAGGAACCAGCAGCAAAACATTCTCTCCTGGCTGCTGGTGTGGAGTTTACCTTGTGCATATCCTGTGGTTTAGGAACACCCACAGATGCCAGGATGCTGTGACTTGGAAATAGAATATTCTGCAAAGCATTCCAGGTTTGTTTGGAGGACAAGGCAGCCAGAAGGGATGAGAAGGCTTCTCGTCCCATCAACTGTTGAATCCCACAGCCAAGCCTGCCAAGGCTGACCAAGAATTTCTCAATTGTGCTCTTACATTGCAATGGAGTTGTCAGTTTGCTTATTAAAATGTTTCACGCTGCCCAGACTTGGGGCATAACCCACATAAAGGCTTTCCATGCCCTGTTTGATCCCACAGAAGCTACTTTTTGGTATTTTCAAAGATAATCTGTGCTACAGTGATCCCTTCTCTCTCACACACCCTGCACCCAGCTTGTCCAAGGGATAAGAAAGGGAGATGCTTCCTCCTTTTGCCCACTTTAGGGTGAAATCTTCCCAAAGGAGCTACAGGAGCCAGATAAGATCTGAGTGCCTGTTATCAGCCCTTATCAGTTCTGCTGCTGAAATGGGAAGAACAGATTGAGGAGGTGTCCTCACTGTGACCCTCCTCAGCTCATTCTCTCAATAACCCCTAAACACTACTGCTCTTTTCCTCCTGATCACCTGCATCACTACTTTCCTCCAAACCCTCTTAAATAATCTCAGTGGTCTTGAGGGGAAATGCAGTTTTTTTTCAGTTTGCAGTTTTGGTGTAGAGGGTCTAACCTGCTGGCACGATGACTCTTCGTTCGTTGGTCGTCATGTTTGGGGGTGGAACGTGCTTCTCCTCCATGTAGCTTCCATAGTTCATCCCCACACTGTCTGAGCTGCTGACCATCTTCCCTCCTTTTGCCACGCTGCAGTCATCTGGAGAATTCCTAGGCAGACAAGAAAGGTGTGCTCCCGTTATTATTCCAGTCCTTATTAATATCACCGGCAGAGAATCACCTGGAACGAAATGGAAAACTGGGAGTCGAGCACCTGGAAAACCCAGTACCCCTCACCCATTCTGCAGATTCCTTCAGCTGTCTAAAAACACCAACCAGGTTCAGTGGACCATATATTCATTTCTATTATCAAAGGATCAGGCCCCCACATCTCTCCAGAAATTATAAATACCAATGATTTCATTCCAGACGTGGAATGGAGGCTTGGTCATGAGCTTGTTCAGCCTGGTGGCTGGAAGGAGCTGCATTTCCCTCTCCAAACATCTCACAGACAACTGAGAAACACAGAAGTGCAGGTGAGAAACACTCATTGCATATTTTTCTGGGGTTAAACTGTTCTTAGTTGCCGTTGTCCAAGCAGTCCAAGGCTTGGAGAGCTGCCCACCTCCACTGCCATCGTTGTTCCACACTCAGTTGCACTTCATGTCATGCAATGTATTCCCATTTCTGTGGAAGGCTCACGAAAAAAAAAAGAAAAAAAATGAATATTTTCCAAAGCCATGATTCAAAATACCACACGCATGACTGGAAAAACCTTTCAGCTCCTGCCTGGCTCAGTCTCCATGGTCCTGTAGTCAAGACAGGGAAATCTGCAGAGGATCTGCAACCAGACACCTCTTTAATTTTGGCTTTGCTTTCTGAATAGAGTCTTTAGGTTTACCATCCCACAGGGGGTTCCCTAATGGCATTTTAATTGCATCACAGTTTTCTTTCTGGCAGACACAGACATATTTGTCCCTTAATTTAATGTCTACAACGTGTTTCATCAGAGGGAGAAAAATTGTTACAAAAATCAAAATAAAGAACTCGGCCATGGGGAATACCTTTAAATGTAAAGAGCTTGTTTGGCAAGGGAAGAAGGGTGTTAGCTGGGGTTTGGTTTCTTCAGCAATACCTCATTACTAACCAGCTTTCCTTTAGTCCTGCCATTTACCTCCTGAAATTGTGCTGTGGTCTCACTAAACAAGAAGCAAGTCATAGATTCATGGAATCACAGAGTGGGTTGGGTGGAAAGAGAATTAAAGATCACTCAGCTCAACCCCCAACCATGGGCAGGGACACCTCCCACTGTCCCAGGCTGCTCCCAGCCCCAGTGTCCAACCTGGCCTTGGGCACTGCCAGGGATCCAGGGGCAGCCACAGCTGCTCTGGGCACCCTGTGCCAGGGCCTGCCCACCCTGCCAGGGAACAATTCCTGATTCCCAAGATCCCAGCCAGCCCTGTCCTCCTTCAGTTTAAAGCCTTTCCCCCTTGTCCAAAGTCCCTCTCCAGCTCTCTTGGAGCCACTTTTAAGCCCCGTGACTCAGTTGTGTTGACTGCTCAGAACTACCATGGCTCAGGAACAAACCCAGTTATAATTCTTATCTAAGTGTTTTATAAAAAGAACCAGCACTTAGAAAGCTGAAAAATCAGTGTACATCTTAAATACTAAAAGAAAATATAGAATATAAAATACAGCATCATTTTTTTCTACGCAGTGTTTCTACTAATTTTACCCTTCTGTGTTAAGGTAGATATTAATGAAAAAATATCAACTGCTGCTGACTTTCAATTTAAAAATAAAATATATCACAGAGATAACTCAATGGTTGATGACATCATCTTTGGAAGAAGGAAGAGGGCCTTGAATGCTGCCTGGAAAATGCTGGTTTCACAGACTTTTTCCAGGATGCCTCTAAACACATCCCATATGAAATGTGCCCTGTGTAAAAAACCCTGCAACTGTTCTGTCAGCCCCAGGACTGAAAAACAACCACGAGGGAAAACACAGTCAGCACCTGCCACTGTGTGGTGGGGAATTCAGCCCTTCCTCTCACAACCAGAGCACTTGGGCAATATTTTCTCAGGTTTAGTTTTGCTCTCCTACCACACACCACTAAATATAACCCAGGGATGCAGCCTACTTCTGTCCAAACAGAGCAGAGCAAAACAAAGCTGCTTTTTGTTTCAGACACTAAACGCTGAAGGAGAGCTTTTGTGATGATTCCTCGTGAGTGAAATGCTGGCTTTTTCTGCTTCCCTTTCACAAATACAAATGGCAAAACTGCATGAGTGAGTCTGCATTTTAAATTATGGATATTTGGAAACATCCTCCACCACCTGCCCTTATATCTGTGCAGATGTGGACCCTCACTCCCAAAAAGCAATTCTGTTACAGAGAACTATTTGGCCCATTCTTTGAATTTTTAGGAAACAGAGAGCTAGCAACATCCTTTAGTTTAACTGGCACAGGTATTTAATTTTGGGAGTTTTTTCTGGGGCAAGAAACTTGGGGCAAAGGGACTCCAAAATGAAATATCCCATCAGTAGCAGCCTACAGCACTTCTACAGGCAATGGTGCATTAAAAACACTCTTGTAAACACTGAGCAGTAAATGATGTGAAAGATCCAGTAGCACAGAGCTTTTGGCAATCTGACAGGGCTTCTGAGATGCTTTTCTGATCTGAATATAAACAGACAAGGGTGGGGAAGAAGATCATAAATAAGTCATAACTTTTCATTAAAATCCAGAAGCAGATGGTCAAGAGTTTTGTCCCTTTAGCTCAGTGGGTGGACAAGCAAATCCCCCATCCATCAAATCTCCTAAGACCACGCTTAATTTCAGGCATGGAATCAGCTCCATGGGATTTAACAGGACTACTCTGGCACTTCAAATTGAGTGTGTGCCCTAAACCACTGAGCCGGGGCTTAACTCAACGGCCTGGAACAAACTTCTACAGTACAGAAAGCAAAACTGAAAATGCAGGCAGACGCTAGAAAATGGTGTTTCTAGTGCCCAGAACAACAAGAGAGTGATTGTCTACAAAGGGGTTTTTTTAGGACTTTCTGTGAGTCTGCTTTATTTCTGAACCACTGGGGGAGCAGGGTGGAAAAGCAGCTTTTGGAAAGTGTGCCCAGAATGAAGGGTGCAGCTCTGCAGTGATTCATCCCCAGCTCCAGGTCTGAAAATGAAACCTGAGATGTTTTTCTTCACAGCTGCCTGTTATTTTTGCCCTTTGTAAATACACCGTGTTTCCCTCTGAATTTGCAAAAAAAAAATTAAAAAAAAAATTAAAAAAATTAAAAAATTAAAAAGAAGACTACACACAATCATGTACCCAAGAACACTTCATCCAGTCTTGAGCTGATAAATATTTGCTGAGAAAGTATTTTTTCCTTGGACGTGAAAGCCTCACCTTTATGCAGGGTTACTTAAAATCAAGCTGATTTGATAGTTAAATTTATCACCCATTCCTACCGAAGCTGGTTGGAGTTTTGCCAGCCATTGACTCTGATGAAAGCAGATGTAAGTTCATAAATAACTGCATGAAACACATTTTTTTCCTTTTCACTATGCTACTATTTTCCCCAGGTGACATAAAACACCTGTGCTGCGCCGAAGTGCAAGGTGTCAGAGAAATTCAGATTAGGAATCAGCAAAGCCCTACATGTGTCATTCCTCTAATGCAAACTCCTCTGTTCAATATTTCTGAGTTTCAGAGGGAAATAAACGAGAAAAAAAAATGTATTGTCCAAAAAAAATCTACGTGTCTTCACAAGCTTATTTAATAAGCACAGCTTGGATTACAGAGGCTGCTACAAGGTCAGCTCGTACTGAGGGCATTACAAATCCTGCTCAGCCTCATCCTCATTCTGCAGCCACTCAAGTTGTTGTGAATTTGGTCAGTGCTTCCTGCCAAGGAGTTTGTCACCCATGAAGAAAAAAAATGTCCCTGAAATTTATTACTTTGAAGTACAGTGGGGGCAGCCAGCTGCTCCCAGGTGAGGGGGAGCTTGTGCTGAGACTCTGAGAAGCAATTCCAGGGGTGATTTTGGAGGCCTCAGCACTTGTCAGAGAACCAGAGAATCACAGAATGGTTTGGGTTGGAAGGGAACTTGAAGATCACTCAGTGCCACCCCTGCCATGGCAGGGACACCTCCCACTGCCCCAGGCTGCTCCCAGCCCCAGTGTCCAACCTGGCCTTGGGCACTGCCAGGGATCCAGAGGCAGCCACAGCTGCTCTGGGCACCCTGTGCCAGGGCCTGCCCACCCTGCCAGGGAACAATTCCTGATTCCCAAGATCCCAGCCAGCCCTGCCCTGGGCACTGGGAAGCCATTCCCTGGGTGCTGTCCCTGCAGCCCTTGGCAATTGTCTCTCTCCATCTTTCCTGGGGCTCCTTCAGGCCCTGCAAGGCCACCCTGAGCTCAGCCCAAAGCTTCTCCTCTCCAGGCTGAACAATCCCAGCTGTGCCAGCCTTTCCTGCCAGCAGAGCTGCTCCATCCCTCTGCTCATCCTGCTGCCTCCTCTGGACTCCCTTCCAAGAGGAAGGAGTTCTTGTTCTTTTGTTCTTGTGAAAGCAAAATTCCCACAGAGAGCTCCAGCACAAGAGAGGCATGAAAATGCCAGAAAACTCATGCTGGTTGAAACATCCCTGGGGTGCTTCCACAGGCTCTTGACCAAGTGCTCTATGCCCTGGGCTGGGGAGCTGTACACAAAGAAGTAAATAAATGGGTGGGTAACTGGAAAAGAAATGGCCAGGGTGGGAATGAGCTGCAAGGTCTGTGGAAGGCAAGGAAGTCCCTCAGAAACACACCACTGGCTAAAGCTGCTTAAACTGGTGCTGAAGCCACACTGATCTTTGCTAAAAGGTGTCAAAAACAGTCTTAAAAAGACAAAAGAAAAAAAAAAAGGAAACTGCAGTCCTCCCTGAGCTGCTCAGTCATGGCACTGCTCTGCTCTGTGTTTGGGTGGCCCAGCAGCCCCAGCAGGACACGGCCTTGGAGAGGCTGGAATGGAGAGGCTGGAATGGAGAGGCTGGAATGGGGCATCCCCCTGCAAGGAGAGCACCCAGAGCTGGGCCAGCACCTCTGTGTGGGGTGCCCTGGGTGCTCAGGGTTTTACGTGGGGCTGGCCCAGGGTCACTCAGAGATGGCACCTGGAGGCACCTCTGGCTCCTTCCTCCCGTGGGCAGCACACACAGAGCTGCTGGCTCTCTGTAACCACCACAGAAGGTGCTTTTTTACTGAGCTGTACACACAGCAACTGTTCATCTCCAATTGAACAGTAACTTTGGCTAATTCCACCTTCTCTTTTTTTTCTTTTTTTTTTTTTTTCCCTTCCCCTTAGCTTTCCCCAGCTATCCTGCAGCCCTCAGCTGCTCCGAGCCTCAAGGCCATGGTGGCAAATGCAGGCAATCAGCATCTGGCTCACTAGAGGCCAGTCAAGCTATAAATATTCCCAGCCTGGCTCTCTGTGCTCCCAGTGTGGGGAAACAGCTGGTTTAAGTTTGACTGCACGTTGTCATTTCTCCATTAGTGCAAACACTTCAATATTTCTTACGTGTCAGGTTGGAGTGAAGAAAGGGAAAGCAGGGAAGGGGGTCACGAAAAGCCAAAGCTAAGAAATGATGTTCTGTATATACATAATTTACAATTAGATTGCTGCCTGGGACAAGGCTGAGGTCTGACATGGTGATAGCTAGGCCAAAGCCACAAGGACTTCCCAGTTGGCCTATAACTTTCAGGACCCATTTTCTCTTGTTTTTCTTTTATTATTTTTATAGAAATTCTATTATGACGGTAATGGATTACATTTCTCGAATTGTATTTCATTTCAAGAGCTTGTAAGGCTGTTGTATTTGTGGTTTCGTAAAATATGAAATACCAGGAGGTGGGGCCCTTCCCAAGCCACACGTGCCTACTTTTGTGGGCAGGGATCATGTAGAAAGTTAGGAAAATAGAGCATGCCAGGCATAAACAGAAGTGACATCTTGCATGGAAACCATAATCCCCCATGTCTGTGGAATGTCTGCTGATTTTCATGATTAGCACTAAGGGGCTGTGAGGGTGCAAAATGTTAAAGCCCATGATCAGCCACTCTTCCTTACCTTCTGTTTTGTCTTAAAAAGCTGTTCCTAAACTTTTAAGTACTGAAGACCCCCAATGATGCTGCCCTGATCAAAATGAAACACCCACCAATATCAGGGCAGAGGAGAAAACTCCTCACCAGCTCTAAGTGCTCTGGACACAGTAAAACCTGTACAGGAAATAAAAAAAGCAACAATGGCAATAGCCCTGAACAGTGACAGCAATCACAACTCTTGTGGGGTCCTATGTCGTTATTTGAAGATTATTTTTGTATTCCACTGCCTACCTGAAAGCCTTTGGTTGCTGGGAATTCAGTGGTCAATCCCAAATGTAGCCGTGATAATTATGAATGAGCCCATTATCCCAGACTGGAAAGCTTCTTATTTAGCACCTGCCAGCCCAGCACCCCCACCAAAAAGCTTCCAAAAAAATAGAATAGTCGTAGTATTAGTGAGCTGGGTTTGTTTTTCTCCTTGGCAACGTGTTTGCCTCAAAAGAGTGTCAAACCATGCCCCCACACACACGTAAGTGCTCGTGTTAAGCTGGTGGATTTTCAGAGCAAAGAGGAGCTTCTTGAAGCAGTCACACATCCTGACTTTGCCATTTTTCCAGCTTGGTAGGCAGCCACTCCACCAACCACCCAGTCACTGGGAAAAAGGATTATCAGTCTGAGATGATCAATGTCTTCTTACCCAATATTAATAACACTTTACACAGGCAGCTCCAATAAGGAAAATCATCCTTTTAGGATGAAGCTCCCAGCTCTGCCCTGGGCTGCAGTAAGGGCTGACTCTGCTGGTGATACTTTTTCTTTGGTTTTAGTATTGAAGAGTTAGGCATGGTTAAGAGCTAAAAGGTATTTATTTTGGTATTTCACAAGGATTTTTCTGGTGGAATCACTTGTTAAGGTGGAATATATTGAAATGTATATATATATCTTAGATTGCATATACAATTGTATAGATTTTGTAAATAAGCATATTTAACAAAGATGTTTTAATGAGAAGCTTAAATGAATAGCATGACGTTTTTCTATTTTAAAGTATTTTTTTTTAGATAGGCTTAATTTTAATTTATAGAATATGTTTTAGAGGGTGCTGTGGTTTTTTAAGACAGCGTAAGATTTTTTGGTTTTTAACTGTGAGGTTTTTAGGATGTTTGGGTTTTTTGGCTTAGTAGAATATTAGGATTATGTTAAGATATTAGGCTTAAAGAATTACAAGTACGTACATTTAGGGTATTGAGAATATATAAAAGGTATATAAATAGGTTAAAAAAAAAAAAATCACCATGGCATCAGTGGAGACAGAATCCCATGGCCTGCTGAGGGGTTTGGGCTGGGCTTGTTTAGTCTGAGCTGAGGTTTCCCAGGAATCCCAGCCTGGATGCCGGTGGTGTGCCACCAGATGTGGAAGGGACGTGGCACCGTGCTCCGGGGCTGGAAAAACACCATGCCTTGGGAAAACAAGTGATGATGTCAGGGTGGTGGATGCACATCAGCCCCGTCCCTCCACATGCTGGATGCTCACCAGGTGGGGGACAAGAAGATGAGGCCAGAATTTTCAGAGACAGGACGAGGTGTGATGGCCATAAACTGAACCACAAGAAGTTCCACCTCAACAGGGGGAAGAATTTCTTTACTTTGTGGGTGCCAGAGCACTGGAACAGCTGCCCAGGGAGAACAAGGAGTTTCCTTCTCTGGAGACATTCCAAACCCACCTGGATGCGCTCCTGTGTCACCTTCTCGGGGTGACCCTGCCTTGGCAACAGGGGTGATCTCCAGAGGTGCCTCCCAACCCCAACAATTCCATGATTTAATGATTCTGTGATTCCCTGGAGCTGCTTAAATGCTCTAATTACATCCACCACTATCACACCATGATGCAGAGGTGCCTCCTACAGCTTAAAGCCTGCCAGCCTGGATGCTGAGAGCAGGATGGATCTGTTTGGATGGAATACAGAGCTCCACATGGATGAATTCTCCCTCCCCAGTGCCTGGGCACAGCAGCTGTCACACATCTTGATGGTACAAGGTACCTCAAGGGCTCCCCATTCCAATCTGCTGGCTTGTATAGCACAAAGGATCTACTCCTTAGGAGACTTCACATCAAGGGAAAAAAAAAAAAAAAAAAAAAAACCACCAGCAAAGAAACTCAAGTTCACCCTGGACTCTGAAAAGTCCTCCAGTGTGTTTGACGTTCTGAACCCAAAGAGTACAGAGGCTCTTTGATGAAAATTCAGGCAGTTACATGCAAATAAAAATGGTATTTCCCAAAAGAGCCAGCACAAAAGATGTATTAAGTGATAGTTTCATTCTCAAATGGTTTTCAAGCAACAACTGGTAGCACTTAAATCAACATTTTGCACATGATTAAATCCTAAAGACAACTAATTATTTCTGGCATTTCTTTAAAACTTCTCTATCAGCCAAGCTGATGTTGGAAAGCTTCTGCTGTGCTTTCACTGCAGTTAACTTTCAAAATACTTCTTCAATGAAATCACCACGCTGCTCATGGCAAGAGAAATTTATCTGTGGCCTGAATAAGACTCTGTGTTCCACTTCAGCCTGCCTGAAAAAGACATATTACCTACAGTAAATGTCATTATTCCAAGCAACCTTTGTGTAGTCCCACCCATGGGCACGGCGGAGCCCCATGGGTGAGTGTATTCCAAGATCACTGGGAAATCCATGGATTTAAATGTTGTTTGAGCAGTACCCAGAGCCTCAGGAGAGCATTTCCACCGAGTGAATTTCTCCCTGAACGCATGACATGAATTGCACTCGTTGTGGTAGAATTGCTCATGCCTGATTTGATGAAATAAAAACAGAACAATAAACAGCAGAGTAGCAGTGTGCCATATGCAACCTCCAGATTTATACTACAGGGTGAATCCTTTGGCCTGACCCAGGAGCAATAAATAGCAGCAAACAGGATTGTTACATTCAGGTGAAAGATTGACTGTAGGGTACAAGCACAAAAGGTCTCATTAGATTTATGCACCTGGGAGGAACAGAATTAATGTACTTTGAGAGACTCAATTTGATACCACCCGTGACAACCTGCATTACGTATGCAACAACAGCCAGGTAAATCACAGCTTTAATTTAAACTTTTCTTGCTTTATTTAATTTAAGGAAAGCCCTCAGGCTGTATTTTGTGCTGCTGGGCTGCAGGGTTTATCTTGAAAAATACTGTTATTGTTAAAAGAAAAGTGGGGAGCTAATCCCTGTGCAGCACACTGAAAATAACCCTTTAATTTCATTCTAATGGCATTTCGTTGGTATTCACAGGAATGCCAGCTCTGAGACCCTTATGTTTTGAAATTTAATGTAGGGCAATTACAGCCAAAGTATACCTGGGGAAAGTCCTAGCAGAGGGGGCACATTCCTTCTTTGAGTGGGTGCTTAATTGGGGATGTCTAAGAGGTTCAATATGCTGCTAAAATTTTACACCCTCCCCCAAAGAACAGAATATATGGCCAGGAAGCAATGACACGGTGAGAAGGCAGAGCTGGACAGCAAAAATTTGCAATATTAACTTCTCCCTGGCCACCACTTTGTGGGATCTCATTCCCTGCTTTGCATCCTGCATTATTCAGATCCAGGTGCCCACATGGAGGGACAATTACAGAGGATGCCCTGGAGATCTTCGGGGCAGCACTTGCATGGCTCTGGGATTTAGACTCCTCTGGGACAACGCAGATTTTAAAATGGGCCTAAACAGAGCAGGTAGAGTTTTACTAAAAATGACAGGCAGCTCCAAGTGCTCCAGGTACTGCTCATGGTAATATTTAACATTTAAAGCGTTTTAAGAACTGAGGAAATATTATAACTTAATAATATCCTTTAAGGAAATAAGTTTATGCAAAAGAGGAGAGTGGGGAAGGCTTCTGCAGGAAAAAAAAATGCAAAGGAACTTACAGAAAGGCAGGATAGCACAATCTGATGCACATTTTGTTTTCCCTGAAGCTGGCAGGAATACCACATTTCAATTCCCAGAGTGTAATAACACAACATATTACACACACACGTGTAGGTGAGATTTAGAAATGCCACAACATATTCATTTTTGTTGATTGGCAGTGTTAGCTCTCCATTAAAAGTGTAGTATTAAGATCTCTTCCTTCAGGCATGAGTTAGGCCCTATAAAACAAAACTTCTCTTATGAAATAAGCAGTGTTTTTTAATGAACATAATTTTTTAAAATTATTTTTGTGTGTAGTATGAGCATGCCATATTTTTTGTTCTTCTGCCAATCTTTTTTTCGTGTGTGTGTGTGATTTTCTATTTAATTTTTTTTCAGCAAGTCATGCCTTAGGAACTGTAGCAAAGTATGAATTTTCCTTGTCTCCACTTAGGAATTCTGCACTGATCTTTCAACAGGGAAGGCTGGAAAAAAAAATCAAGATTAATAAAAGAACATCTTCCACTGTCCCAGGCTGCTCCCAGCCCCGGTGTCCAACCTGGCCTTGGGCACTGCCAGGGATCCAGGGGCAGCCACAGCTGCTCTGGGCACCCTGTGCCAGGGCCTGCCCACCCTGCCAGGGAACAATTCCTGATTCCCAAGATCCCAGCCAGCCCTGCCCTGGGCACTGGGAAGCCATTCCCTGGGTGCTGTCCCTCCAGTTCCTGATGAAGGGTCCCTCTCCACATGCACAAGCATTTTATGAGGACAGTGCAGACACCTCTGAAGGAAATGCAGACACCTCTGTCCACAAAGGGAATTTTGGCAGCTGAAACTGCAGCCACCCCCTGCTATTGACTGTGCAGGGAGCCACAGCATCATCCTGAGCACTTCAGTGCGTGCACACAGCAGTAGAAAATAGCAAAAAGAAGGAGAAAATACAGAATCATGGAATATCCTCAGCTGGAAGGGGCCCACAGGGATGACTGATCCAAGCCCTGTCCCTGCCCAGAGCCCCCAACAATCCCAGCCTGGGCACCCCTGGAAGTGCTGCCCAAAGGCTCCTGGAGCTCTGGCAGCCTCGGGGCCGTGCCCATTCCCTGGGGAGCCTGGGCAGTGCCCAGCACCCTCTGGGGGAAGCACCTTGCCCTGATCTCCAGCCTGAGCCTCTCAGCAACAATCAACTCTGATTAATGCACTTCATGGAATTTACACTGAGGGGAAACTCTGATCAGCTCTCTTACAGAAAGGACAGCACAAATACTTCAGAGGCAGTTTTAGGAAGCAGGTAATACTGATTTTGAATCAATACACCGTTTGTGATTATACCTGTGCATTTGCTTAGCACAGAAAAAAAATTAAAAAGACACTGAGATAGACTAAAGACACCTGAAATTCTGAATTAGCAGCCTTACAAGAAGACTTCCTCTAATTCTTTGTAACTTCAGCTCACCGTTTATTTCTACATATCTCCAATCTTTGACTACTCACTGGAAATTCTGATTTGCCTTCAGCACAATTTCCATCCTCACCACAGAACAGAGGAGGTGTGATAAGCTGGCAGACCACGTTGCCCTGCTTGTGGTGCTCATCACATCAGCACAGCAAGTGTGAACAGCAACCACAGAGCCCAGGGCTGAGGTTTTCCTGAACAACTGATCCTGGGAGATGAGATTCAAACACAGGTGTTTGTGACAGAGAGATGTGAAGCACAGGCTCCACTGGTACATCACCAACAATTGTCAGCAACTGACTCTTCTGGACCTCTGCCCTTTCAGCAACACCAAAGGAAAACTGTTTTGACAGTCAGGCATTTTAAACAGGAAAACACTTGTTTGGATAGTTTCCTCAAAAAAAAAAATCTTCATTGTATTTTTTCAGACGTCCCACAGGGTGCTCCTAAGCTTGGGAAAGCCACCAATCAGTATCCAAAAATCCACTGCAATACCTTTGCAGCCTAATATACAAGTCTCCTTTATAGCGACATTCCCCAAAAAATGTCCTGAGACAACAGTTAATACACAGACACTCTGTGGCTACTGCCTGTTGAGATGAGTAATTTATTTTTCTGTTCCTTTCCACTCCCCTGCCTGCCTCCATATTTATGCTGTTTTTTCAGCCTGAGTTCTTAAATCCAGCTCCACCTTTTGGCATTATGTTTACAGTAAATACCAGAGGAAAGATCAATAGTTCACTCCCTCTGCCATCATGAGATTTTACTTCCAATGTTTCCCTGTTTGGTTATCTTTGGAGCAAAGGCGAATGCCCAAACTGCTGGATTTGACAACTTCCATGGAGTGTTAGATCACATACACCACACCCTTGGATGGATCAATGGTGCTGGCTCCAGGCTACAGCAAATCCCCATTTTATTAACTTTAATAGGTGCTCCTTCACTTGGTGTGCAAAGCAAATTCACATCCAAAAATTATCCACAAGCTCACGGGTAAGTCTGTGCCTGTAGCACCATTGTAGCCCCCCTGTTACACCTGAACACGGCTGGCAGGGCAACCTGGAGCCTTCTGGGATGGCAGCAGTGGCCAGGTGGGATATCCTGGGACACCTAAAATACACAGATTCAGACAACTGAGCCACACCCATCACAAAAATCCCTGCTCTTCAGCCGCCAGCAGCCTCCTCACCTTGACCCGTTAACCTGGTTGGGGTTACACTCCATCTTGATGGTGACTCTGGCCGGGGGCTGTGACAACCAGTCCTGCTGGGGGACCCGTGGGCTCATCTTGGAGGTCTGCCCATATTCACTGGAGGAGGAGGCCGTCATCTCTGTCTTGGCGAGGTGGGGAGAGCCGTAGGCACACTCGAACAGGGACTGGTCCTCGCTCACCACCGATAGCGCTTCCTGCGAGAACCAGAGAGAGGTCAGTGCAGCCACCTTCCTTCCAGGGCACACACCACAACCTTCTGTTGGGGAGGATGAAGCAGGAAGGGCCCTGCAGAGAGGATTTATTGGTGAAAGGTTCTAAAAGTGTAAAACCTGCAAGAGAAATAGAGTTAAAAGCAAGGTTTGAGCTATAGAATGCTAAGCGGGAAGATGGCGATTAAATCAGCTGAATCGATTGGCAGGGCCCTGGCAATTGAGCAATACTCCTCCCCACACAAAGGTGTACAAAAGAGGGTTGGGCCCTGCCAAGTAGCAGAAAAAAGGGAGTTTTCCAGGTTTTTAGTATGTAGACTTGTATGATAATGTAGTAGTTCTCATAGGCTGTATGTAAATTCTGTAGGTTTTGTATCCTGCGCTGGTTGGTTGGTGCTAACCAGAATATTCAGCATAGAAAGGGATAAAATGTGATGGAACAGAAAATTCCCCTTCTTGGGCTCCTGGACTCTGGGATCTCCCCTTCTGCTGCTCCCTGCCCTTCGGTGCTGGTCAGGTTGCCTTCCCCACAACCAATAAACCACATGTCCTAAGAGCAGCCCAGTCTCTGGATATCTCTCATCATACCTCACTGCACCCCGTTTCTAATAACCTTCCCCAAGGAAAAAGGGCTTCTCCACCTCACAGGGAGGTGAGCAGCAGCCTCAGTAGTTTTAGGCACAGCGTTGTTTTTGTTTTTTTTGTGGAGGTGAGGACCCGTGGGGAACAGATGTCAGCAACATCTGGACAAGGGAACCTCTCCCTGGGGAGGCCCTCCCCAAGCAGCTGAGCTGATGCACAAACACACACTACCAAACACTTGGGAACAGAGGAGAGGGCAGGGTGGGCAGCAAAGCCCAGGTCTGTGGGGTCTCAGTAATGATGCAGAGGGTGAGATCTGCTGAATGCAGCAAAAACTGCTGCCCCTGAGAGGAGAAACTGAAAGCCAGCTGACCCGCTGGGATCCTCCTTTCCTTCCTCAGGGACCCAGGCCAAGTCCTTTCTGGACCAGGAGCCAAGAGATCTGGGCACAACCTCCAATCCAGGGACACCATGGCCACCAGCCCCCTCCCTCCTTCTCATGGCAACTCTTCCTGGTGGAAATCCCACTCCAGAGCTGTGGGAAGGGCTTCCCACCCTCTTCAAGGCACCGAGGGCAGCAGGGCCCACCAGGTCCCTCAGTGCCATCACATCTGTCTGGAGGCCAGACAGACACCAGAGGGAGGGACAGTGACCCTCTATCCTGCTGCCAAGCATTTCTGCTGGCACCAGTTCCTTCCCTGAGCTGTCTGGAGCTTAGCCTTGTGAGCGAGGCAGAACCTGGGCCAGGCTTGGGATGGGATCCATCAGGAAGTGTGAGAAGAGCTGACACTCCTGAAGGGACACATCCCACCTGAGATGAGGCTCCCCAGCCACGAGAGCAAGTCTAGACTGTCCTGCTGTCCTCCAGCAGGGCACAGGCTCAGGGGACACCCTCCAAAAGCAGAATTCTGAGATAATCCACCTTCTCCAGAGATCACTTTGGGTGGACAAGGTGCATAAGGGTGCAAACTCAAGCACTGGAAGGGGCGGCCTGTTGGGATATGAAGAGATTTGGGACCACTGGAAAACCTCTTAAAACATGAATTATTGCCTCAGTCTCATGAAGGGTGAGAACATCTTCACTGCATATGCCAGGAGTTCGTGGCCACTGGCTGTCAGTGGCCAGTGCTCACAAGAGCACAGGTTACAGGGGTTTTAAAGGTTTATTAGCCAATAATCTACTGCCACACAGACTGTTCTAACTTTCACACCAATGGTGAATTAAACACGTCCTGCTGCAATGTGGGCTTTCTTATCCAGTCATACAGTGACATAAAATCCTACAGAACTGCACCTTAAAGCTTCTTATTACCTTTATAACTACTTCTGCACCTAAACTTTAAAACCTTAAAACTCTCCACTACCTAGCTTAATATGTTTCTATCTAAACTACAGACCCACTTATGGCCGCTATATTTGGAAGCCCTTTCCAAGGCCTCAGGTAGAAGAACCCTGTATTCCCTGCTGTATCTGGGCGTGCATGCACGAGGTTTTGAGAATTTTCTGCTGCCCAGGGAGGTGTGGGGAGCCCCCATCCCTGGAGGTGTCCAAGGAGCACCTGGACGTGGCACTCAGTGACAAGGTGGGCATCCAGCTTGGGCTGGATGGGCTGGGAGGGCTTTTCCCACCTCAGTGAGGCTGTGGAAGGACAGCAGCCCACAGAGTGTGACTCCATCCCACCATCCCGGCCCTGTGGCATGGAATGGAGCAGGGGTGCAGCCCAGCACCTCCTCCCTGCAGTTGTGGGGACAATCCCCAGCCCTGGGCGGGCGAGGAGGCTCCTGAGGCAGCTGAGGGGGAGGCTGGGCCAGCTGGCCATGGCTGCGAGTGTGGGGGCCAAGGAGCAGGCAGTGGGGGGAATCCTGAGCCAGACTCGGGGCAGGGAGCTCCGTGAGGCAGCCTGGGTGGGCTGTGCTCCTGCCAGATCTGCTGCTGACGGCCAGAAATGCGTGGCCCTGTCAGCAGAGGGGAAGGGAGAGGGAAAAGGGATGGGAGTCCCCCAGCCCTGGGAGGGTGGGTGGTTGTCTGCAGGCTCCCACCCTCCCTGGCTGCTGGAAGAGGCTCCAGCAGTCACATGCTGCCCTAAAAACCAGTGTTTGCTCATTTTAAGGCCCATGGTGTGGCTCTTGCAGATGTTCTGTGCAGGGGTAAGAGCTGGACTTCATCCTCGTGGGTTTCTTTCAACCCTGGATACTCTGTGATTCTACATTCCTCCTTCTTTTTATCCACCTGGTTTGTGAGCCCTTGGGGTGCACTCTGCTAATATTCATAGTTTGCACTGCAGCTGCAAAGGTGGGGACATCACTTCCAGCTTCTTACTGCTCGTGAAAACTGAGATCACCCCTTAATCCCAGGGCTTGGGGAGGGGGATCTCAAGCCCTTCAAGCACCCTGAGACTCATGATTGAACTACTAACCCAGAGTTCAGGCAGTGATCTGCACCTTTTTACTGCTGATTTTCAGATGCCACCTGAGTGCAAAGATCACCACCAGGCTGCCAGCAGTGACTTCTCAGCTCCCACCCTTTCTCCTGTGTTCTGCACACTCTCCTAAAAAACCTGCTACCAGCTACCTCTTTGGTTCTGTGAGACAAAAAGGATGCTAGAATAACACCTCTCCTTTTTGTCAGGGCTCTCATGCCAGAAATCTTTGCTGTTGGTGGTCTGAAGCTCTTCTGAAGAGCCTTTTCTGAGAAGACCTGCACCCCAAGGAGGTGTGGGGGGAGATGGCCACTGGTCCCTTGCTCCCCCAAGGATTCTTCCCTGGCTCCACGAAGAGACAGCAGGGAACTTGATGTGCTTGGATAATAAAGTAGCAAGGATCACGTAACAGGAACTAAAGAAAGAATATGTTACACTGGAAAGAAAATAAAGAGTTCTTTCTCAGCTGTCCACTAGATTTTTTTCATGAAATAACTCCCCAAAATTAAATATATATCTGTGCACAAACACAACCTGGCCAGATGATCACAGTGCATCCCATGCCTGACACTACTGAATGCACAGTTCCCTCTCCTCTGCCCCAATCCATGAGAAGAAAAACACGTAACAAAATGTTAATTTTGGACGAGTTAGCTCCAGTAAGTACACTAAAGTGTGAATTATACAGGAGAAAGCTGATACAGATTGCAAATAAAACATTAGTTAACCTTGTAAACCATTTACTAATGGACCTTTTCAAAACAGGCATCAAGCACTGTAGAATGGATTTATTTCTCATCCTCCCCCACACAAGTAAAACAAAGAAAGTTTTTCTGGTTCCTATTAAAAATGACTCCACCTAATGTTAATTTATGGATATTTAGGGTAAGTATAAATGTAAAGAAGAACAAGAGAAAAAAAGGTTTTCTATTTATTGGCATTACTAAAGACAACAAACACTGCTTGTACTATGGGTGCCCAATATGTTGCCTGAAGAGGGAAAGTGCAAACATTTAAACTTCCTGACGAGCACAGTAAAGGCTGGAAATATGAACCCAGTTACCCAGGGCTGTGTGAATATCTCCAACCAATGATAAAACAACATAACAAGACAAACAGAAACGAGCCCAAGAGACGGACTTGAACTTCACGTTTCAGAGGAAAAACTGATGGAGAAAGCAAGCTCAGCCTGAGTTTAGCTGTGGCTTAATAGCACTCATCTGTACTCCATCCTGCTGGTTATCAGTTAGTGCTCGCTGACAGGTCTGGGAAGGCTCTGGAGGAGTAACTGAGCTCCTGCCAGCTTTGTGTGCTGTGGGTCGGGCCCTCTGTGGGGGCTCATTAATGTGCACTCCACAACAGCGAGAGCCTCTGCCAGTCACCCTCCCTGGTCTTGGCTGGCCTGTCTGGAAGGACAGGGCGACAGGGATCAGCCCTCCCTCCCTGGGTGACAAAAGCTGCACCAGCCATCAAAGGCTTGGCAAGATGTTGAGGAGTCAGCACAACTAAAGAATGTGGCCCAGGCTGGGATCAGCCTCGTGTCCTCTCCAACCTCTTCTTCCTCTCAGTGGTCTCTAAATCAGAGAATCACAGAACAGTTTGGGTTGAAAGGGAACCAAAAGACCACCTCATTCCATCCCCTCCTGCCATGGGCAGGGACACCTTCTACTATCCCAGGGTGCTCCAAGCCCTGTCCGACCTGGCCTTGGACATTTCTAAGGATGGAGCATCTTCTATGGGCACCCTGTGCCAGGGCCTGCCCACCTTCCCAGGGAACAATTCCTGCCCAAGATCCCATCCAGCCCTGTCCTCTGGCAGTGGAAGTCATTCCCTGGCTCCTGTCCCTCCATCCCTTGTCCCCAGTCCCTCTCCAGCTCTCCTGGAGCCCCTTTAGACCCTGGAAGGGGCTCTGAGCTCTCCCTGGAGCCTTCTCCAGGTGAGCATCCCCAGCTCCCCCAGCCTGGCTCCAGAGCAGAGGGGCTCCAGCCCTGGGATCAACTCAGACCTCTTAAAAGCTGAGTATTTCTGGCCCAGGCTCTTCTGAATCCACTGACCTTGCAAGACCCAGGGATGCTGAACAACCAGAACTCAACCAACCTGACAGAACCACTCCTGAAGCTCATCCTGGGGAAGAGCACAGGAATAGCACCCAGCATCAGGAAGCATTTCTCAGTTACACAGCAATGTCTGATAATGGTGTCCCCAAACTGTGAGCTGTGAAAGGAAGGCTCCAACAGCCAACTGCTGTCCTGGAACAGCTGACAGAAAGCAGTGTGGGTTATTCCTTTCCTAAATACAGGGACTTCAAAAATCTGTTTTGTGTTATAATTGCAAATGCAAGCTGCTGGACCAAATCTAATATGAAAATTGTCAGAACTCACCATCATGAAAAAACAGCGGCGTGGTCTGGCCACATATGAATGTAAACAAAGCTATTAATACTGACAATGTTTGGCAAGGTTTTATTACATGTGGATGCCAGTTCTGTTCCTAGTAAATGCTTTTCATTACTCATTTACATGTTAATTTCTTTTTCTCATCCATATTAATGCTGTCTCCGGAGCAGTTTGGCAACATCAAGCCACAAGTGGGATAAAGAAATGTAAACATTAATAATTATTACAAAATAGATGCATTACAGGCTTCTTTCGGTTTTGCAAAGGTTTGTACCTTTTTGACAATAGTTTTAGCAGTGAATGGGTCATCTTCCTGCATTTCACATGATGCAACATATTCTCATGACATCTCAGAAATGAAGTCTTTAATTTCCAGTAATTAATGTCTGGAGTAAAGGGATATGAAGGAAAGAACACATGGAGCTTAAAGGAGAAGGTGGGAAGGGTCTTTCATGCATGTCTGTGAAGCAGAGCTGTTGGCATTAAAGGCCAATATTGAACATGAATTTTCTTTATTTCATCTTCCTTTCTCCAAATATTTCCTCTCATGACATCACAGAAAAAAAAAAAAAAAAAAAAAAAAAACAAAAACCCCCCACAAAACCTTCATTATATTCCTTTTATACTTTAATTGCTTGTACTATGCCAAACCTGGCTTCTCCCTTGGACTTTCTGTACTAAAGATAAAAGAACAAAACGATTTCTCTATTTGGTTTTGACTTACACTTCACTGATAAGTTTAAAAAAAGGAAAAAGAATAACAGACTGACAAATCTGTAGAACAATAGGTACAGCAACGCCTTTAAAGTAGGCATAAAGTCATTAGGACAAAGGTGTTTACTTAATCAAATGCAAGATTACTTGGCCTAAAAACATGAAGTTACAGGAAATGTGATTGAAGTAGTTCCCATCATGAGAAGCACATGCAAGCTGCTCTCTCCTTTAAATGCAATGTCAGGAACTAAGGACAAAGACTTTTTTTTTTTTTTCTCCCCCTAAAGTTTGGTCAAACTTAAGAATTGGCTACACAAGACAATGAGGTGCGTGGTTGTGCAGCAGAATTTGCTTGGGATGAGGGATATTTGGGAATAAACACAGCAGCAGGATTTTAAAGTACTTTGGAGGCCAGTCTAACTCAGGGGTTAGAATGGACAATGGTTTTAAACTGTGAACTGGTTGGTGAGTTTGTTTGGTGGTTTGTGGTTTTTTTGGGTTTGTTTTTTTT
>VWYO01026739.1:15585-26800 GCA_013400275.1 Rhadina sibilatrix | reverse complement strand
TGGTGAAAAAAAAAAAAAAAAAAAAAAAACCACAACACTACTCAAACCCAATGTGTTTTGGGTCTGTATCTTGGCTTTTAAGGTAAAAGTTTTAGAACTAGAGCCTTCTGTCAGCGAACAAGGAAGATTTCAAAAGTTCATGTAATTCAAGAAACTGACCCTTAGCTGCTAAATACCACAAGATTCCCAATAAAAATGGTGAGAGCTGGAGAGAATTGCATCTTCCAAGAAGCAGATGAGATAGATAGATAGATAGATAGATAGATAGATAGATCTATCAGATAGATAGACAGACAGATGCTGAATAAAAATTCTACGAGAGGAAAACACTCTTATGAAGACCTAACCACGGAAGAGAAACACATTTGAAATGGAATTTGGTCTGGTCTCAGTCCTAAAAGGTTACATGAATGATGTGATGAAGGTGTGCAGAAAAAAGAAGTAAATTTGAAGGCAGCAAATAAAGGAGACCTTGTGGCTCTGCACAACTCCCTGCCAGGAGGGGACAGCCAGGGGGGTCGGGCTCTGCTCCCAGGGCACAGGGACAGGAGGAGAGGGAACGGCCTCAGGCTGGGCCAGGGGAGGCTCAGCTGGGCCAGCAGCAGGAATTTCCCCATGGAAAGGGTGCTCAGGCCTTGGCAGGAGCTGCCCAGGGAGCTTTGCAGTGCCCATCCCTGGAGGTGTCACCTGGAGGTGGCACTCAGTGCTCTGGGCTGGGGACAAGGTGGGCACGGGGCACAGCTGGGACTTGGTTGTTTTGGAGGTCCTGTCCAACTTCAAGGATTCTGTGACTGTGTAAGATTTCACATTCATGCTGATTGAAGAAGATCTAGGCACCATTGCAGAGAGAAAATTCACACAGAATCAGTTTAAAGTCAGTCAGTTACATGTACATTTCACAGATTGTGCTTTAGCTCAAAATATTTCCAATGTCTATTTAAATGATTTTTTTTTTCTAAGATGCTGCAGTTGTCAAGTCTTCAACCCAGTTTCCCAAGAAAAAGCTTTGAGATTTGTAGTGATTGATTCAAAATGTAGATCCATTTTGAATGCCTGGATCTAAAGCTTCCCGTTCTAAGTGAAAAAAACCAAACCATCACAGAACCATGGAATGGTCTGGGTTGGAAGGGACCTCAAACCCACCCAGTGCCACCCCTGCCATGGCAGGGACACCTCCCACTGTCCCAGGCTGCTCCCAGCCCCAGTGTCCAACCTGGCCTTGGGCACTGCCAGGGATCCAGGGGCAGCCACAGCTGCTCTGGGCACCCTGGGCCTCGCTGCCCTCATATTAAAGATTCCATTATTTGGCTAAACAAACACCTTTCCTTGGGGAGAAAAAAAAATAAAAAAATCTGACCACTTTCAATTTCCTTTTTCTAGAAAGGTGCTATTGACAAGGAAGGGTTTTCTCACATCAGGTTAAGTGGCACAACAACAATTCCTACTTGTGTGTAAGCTTCCCTCTTCAAAGCCATCCGAATTCCCACTGAGAACTCTCAACTCCATCAGCACCTTGAAAAACAAGATCCTCATTCAGGGCTCTAAGCAGAGATTTAACAACCTCTTAGGGACTCTCTTCTTTTAAAAATAATTCAACCTGGCCCATTTAAAAAAAACTTTCTACTAAACTTGCCTCCTTTGGCAAAAAGCTCCAGTGATTTAGCTGGCATTGTAAAGATTTACTATGGACTTTTCCTATCTTATTAGAACCAGTAATGGAATTCACTCTCTTGAATTGCTTTGGCTCTGAATGCACGGTGCTGAAGAGGATGACATCCAGAGGTTACATTCCTGTCTACCTTTCATTTCAGCTTTATAACTGGAGCAAGTAAATTTCCTTAAACCCTGTGGATTCTAAATCAAAGGAAAATGCATTTTCAATCTCACTAGTATGAGAAACCCTAAGAATTCAGCAGCAAGATTATTAAACTACTTGGCGATTAAAAGAAAATTAAAAAAAAAAAGAAAATTAAAAAATTGTCAGGAACTTGTACATAGTTGTTTTGGTTTTTTTTAAACAAAACTCGTTTTTTATGTAATTTATTAGTTTTGTTGCATGTTTATAAAACAAATTAAAAAGAAATGATCCAGTGAATGCCGTGCAGCCCACGACCCTCCACAGAGCTGGATTTCTTGGCTGGGACAACACAGCCTGACTCAAAATTCACAGAAGCCAATGAAAAGGCTCAGCACCATCGACAGGATGGAGCTGATCCCAAGCCAGGACAGGAAACTCGAAGGAAACATCAGAGCTAACCCTGTTTGTTGCCTTGAGTATTTGTTTGGTGTTTTGGAATTCACTGACTAAAGCTGCGTGGCAGAAACCTGGCAGCCGGAGCCTCCTGCCAAGCTGTGTTATTTTGGTTGTATCAGAACTCCTGAAATAAACCCAAAAACTCCTGCGAGACTTCTGCGTTCGTGCCGCAGCCTCCTTGAACTCAGCCCATCCAAACGCTCAGGGTGAGCCTGGACTGGCAGAGCTGCTGCAGCCCTGGCTAGAAAGGCAGATATTGTGCTAGAAACATGATGTGCCTGGTTTCTCCTCACCCTTCACATCCATCTCATACCTCTGTAGCCCAGTGGATCCATCTCTGAATGACTCCAGCTCGGAAAAAGAGGGAAATTCAACAGGTTTGCTTAGAGCCCAAGAGAGAACTCCCAAAGTTTGAATTTCTTTGAGTGGCCACCATGATTTATTGCCTCTCATTTAAGCATAAACTGAAGGCCTGCTCCATCAGTCGACTGGATAGAAGCATCTTGGATTCCACATCTCACCAGGGGTGCTTTGTTGGCTAAAATTTTCACCAAAAATACACCTTTGGACCTAAAAAAAAAAACAGGTCCAAAGAGATGAGGAGGGACGCAAAAAAAGGAGCCTAGGAGTTTGTGTCCACGAGGAGGGTTAACACAAACACTCCTGATTGTTTCTGTTGTTTATGAATCTCGACCTTCAGAAGAGCTCTGAAATGTGCTGTCTCCAAAAGATGTTCCCCGCCGATATGACACACGCTCTGCATTGTTTGGCTGCTCACAGGCATTAATATCCCAGAGGTAACCCACCCTTCTCTTAACGGCTGGTGACAGGTCCAATGGCTGAGCAAAAATCAGTTGGAGGAAAGGGAAGTCTTGTCGGAAACGAGATTAATCTTGTAACGAGTGTTCAGCCCTGATAACCCATCTGTGCAGAGAACTGCTTTAACTGGAGAGCAATTAACCTTCACCTGACAAGCTCTGTCCAACCGTTATAAACAACATTAAAGGCACAGGATCCCCCTCGTTTTTCCCCCCCTTTACGTAGACTAAACAATTCGGATTCTGAATTCCATGAAAACAGCAGAGGCAGCGATGCCTCGATGACAAATCGCGGGGGGAATTTTTTAACAGGTAATGCCTCCATGGAAATAATGTGAAAAATGTCTCTGGCCACCACTTTTGTGAGTCGATCTGATTAGTAAAAAAGCAACAGTTTTGAGCACTTCCAAGGGAATACCTGACGCATGAGGAAAGCTGCTGTGAGTACGCCAAAGATTAACAATAATAAAAATTTATGTGAGCAGATAAGGGCTGACTAAACCACATCTGAGCAACATTGCTTTCAGGACAAAGTGTGCATTCTCCCAGCGCCCCTGTGAGCCCAAAGCCAAGGGGCAGCTTCCTAAAGCTTCCTCACCCATAGCCTTGGGAAAGCCACTTGTCATAATCAACCTCCAGCTTGCAGGACTCTGTAATATCTGAGGGTTTGGGTCAGGTGCCCACAGGAGCATCCCTCCTGTCCCATACCCAAGAAATCTCCAAAAAATGTGTTCACCATGGTCTCTGGAAGGGCCTGTGAATCCAGACTCAGATTCCCAGCCTCAGTAAACCCAAGCAGGTTCTCAGATCCCAGATGCAGAGCACAACACGAATTTAGCAATCTGAGGAGATAACTGCACGTGGAACTACTCATCCCAGATGAAAAGGTGGGATATAAATGAAGGCACAACAGCAAAGGACTTCTCAATTCTGTAGGGAAAGGCCAAAATACCCATCTCAGTCACCGTGGCAGACACCTGGAGTGACTCCAGTGGAATCACTGGGAAAACACAAAATTTGGGCTGAGCTCCTGAATAACTCGGGTGAAAGCCTGGCCCCAGTCAAGCCATACTGTTCACTTCATTTTGGCCAATTTCACTCCAGGTTTCATAAATCCTCATTCATCCTGTTCACGTGCCTGAAACAAATTACCCTGAAGTTACGATTAGCAATGGAGGTCTTCTGTCTTTATTTCCTTTCCCTTTGCTCTGAGTTTCTCTTTTCCTTAACAGAGGTTCAAGCACACAGGTTAGTCGTGGTTTTATTGCCCAGCACAGTGAGGCAAAATTTCTGTTTCAGTCATTTTGGTTGAATATGTAGAGCACTGCGGATTGCAAAAAAAAAAAAAAAAAAATGGCCACGAATCTCGAAGATCTCCAGAACATGCTCTGAACTATTTGCTGGAGAAGTCCACCTCGAGTGCTACTGAAATGTGTATTTTACTTGGAGAAATGAGGAAAGGATTCAGGCAACAAGGAGTTTGAGGGAGGTTGCTCGTTTTTCATCCGACAGAATGACAGTGGATTTTGAAGTATCCTGATCCTCGGTATTATAAAATTCAGGGGCACTTTTCCTACCATTGCAGAGAAAAACGCTGATATTTCATAGTCCAGGATAACAGTATTGGTTTGAAATTCATTACAGATACAGATACAGTATTTTTATTACAGTACAGATGCTTTGTACTGGGGCTTGAGTGTTTAAATAGTATCAGGTAGAGCATTACCTTTATATGAAACAAGGAGGACTTAGAGCTTTTCAGTGAATTAGATATTAACAGATAGGAAGTTCCTTTTGAAAGCATTTCCTGTATTGGTAGTCCCTGGTTTTGGCAGCTTATCTGGGTAGGAAATGAACGCAGGAAGTATCTGTCTACAGACCCTTTATCATCAAGGTAATTGCTGTGGTAGCATTTTGCTGTTTATCAAGGTAATAAACAGAGAGTCTAAAAAAAGATGTTTTTCAGCTCTGAAGAATGAGGTTTAAAAAAAAAAAAACCCTCCTGCAGTTATGCAAAGCCTTCCACGTAGGATTAACGTGCTGCTCCTTGCTGTAACGAGGGATTTGTCAAACAAAGCATTTCCAGTCTCCTGGTTTGGTTCTGTTGGTTTTTTTTTTCCCCTCCACTTGTGATACTGCATCTGCCACTCTCTCATCCCCTTTAAATCAGGCAGGTAGCTTTAAAAAGTCCTGCCACTTCCCGAAACGCAGGGACCCACCCCTTCCTGCAGGTATTTGCATAATATGACAGTCCCTGTCATCTGCTGGCAGCACACACCTTTGACTAAGCAAGTCAGCTCCTCTCCCAGGGTGACAAGGTCACGCCAGCCTGGTGACACCACTTCCCACCCAGGGCTGGAGATGCACGCTGCAAATCAGCAGCACTGCAAGGGGAACACATCACATCCTAGGCATTCCTTCCACTCAGTGTTCCCAAAAGACCATTTCCCTTGTCTTGACTCTTGAGTCCATCAGTCCAGCCCTTAAAAAAAAAATTTTGCTGTTACTCATCGTTCTTTTTTTGAGTTTTAATGGTCAGTGAGATTCCCATGACAAATAATTGTCAATTCATTCATTTTCCTTCAAAAGAAATTTGATAATGGCAATAACCAGAAGAGGTAATCACTGGTTCATACACAGCAGTTATTAAAAATTATCAAGAATTTTATTTATTAACCACTAATATCCCTTTACTTTAAAGAGATGTCCCATCTTCCTCTGTGCACAGTAAATATTGGTAACCCAGAGCCTTTCAGGGAGAAAGGTAACATTTGCAAGCTAAATCTCACCAGTTTTCCTAAAACTTTTCCCTCTGTTCATCATTATAAATTATTTACAGGACTATACAGTCCTTCTGAGAGAGCAGGAATAAATTGAGGGGCACAGCATTCTCCAGCCTCAGGCAGGCTTGGTTTAAACAACATTTAAAACAACCCCTCCGACCACAAAGCCTCATCCATTCTTTAAGGAAAGGACTGATGCCTTTTTCATGAGTGCTTCAAAGTTTTCCAATGTTTTCAATGCAAAAATTTCTTCTGTAATACACAAATATATATCAAATATATATACACACAGACACACATATATATATATAAAGGGCAGCAGGGTGGCTGTATAATTATCCATCCAAAGAAATTAACTTTTCAAAGATGGATCTGATAAAAGTCACACGGCAGTCAATGAATTAGTTACCCTGACAACGTTTGGCCCTTTGATATATCCTACTCTATCACCCTTATTTTGCTAAAATTTATAATTCTAGTGATACAAAATCAATTTTTCTTTTTTTTCTCTTTTCTTTCTAAATTTTCTAAGTAATTTTCTTAGCTTGGTTAAGAAACTTGCATTATAAAGGCTGCTTCTTCCCGAGTAAACAGCATTATATATTTTTATTGAATTATAAAACGTCGCTTGGAAAATAAATATCTTTTTTTGGCACTCATATTTTGCAAAACAGCTTCTGTGTTTATCTTTCAGCAAGTCATTCTCCAAGAGCACTTGTTTCTTTGAACATTATTCCTGAAAGGCCTTTTGTAACACGGGGAACTTGCTGAAAAACACTTTGTTAAGGGATAATGTAGTTCTTGTTCAGGAAAAACAAACAAACCAACAAACTCAGACAGTCAAACACATGCATTTTCCAGCTGTTGTTCCTTGCCTGAGGACTTAATTCTAGAGAGCAAAATCCTTCTATTTCACTTCATTTTGGCACATGAAGACACAAACCAAATTGAGTTAAATGACTGCTGATTAAAAGCAAAAGAAAACAACACAAAAATCCCCCCCAAAATAACTTCTGCTCATTTCTGCCTTGAAACTGCACATTTGTACTGGAGTCAGAAATACTGCTTTACCTGGAAATAATTATAGCTCTGATTCTGCTGCCTTTATTGGGACAAAACCTTCCTGAAATTGCTGGGAAGTTTGGATTAAGGGGTGGAGGATCAGGGTAAGTGCTTTAAGGCTCTGTGTCTGTTGTTGCCTCTGGTTCACCACAGCACTCAGGTGTGTGCTCAGCTTTAAATGTGCAACATCACCAAAGCCAACAGAAGCATTCACAGGCTGAAAGTTAAATATGCCATTGGATCAGAGGGGAAAAAAAAAAAAAAAAGATAATAATCTTTATAATTGTTCTAATGCAAGGAACAAAAGTACAAATTACTGTGTCAGCTCTGCTGGACTCGGTGCAGATGCAATCCTTTAAACAAAGCCTTAAACATTTCCATATGCCAAGAACAGATTTATTTCTTAACTGTCTCCAGCTTTCAGAAGCATTTGAGTGACTATTTGGAGTTTCTAAAAGAAAAGTGGGAGAAAAGTAATGCTATAGAGACAAGCACAGAATAAGAGTCCTCAAAAAAATTAATCTTGGCCCCTATATTCTGCTTTAATCAGTGCGTCCACGCCCTCAAGCCTCAGAAACCACAAAGATTCTCCTGTCCCTTATCAAATACACAGACTTTTTCACCCTGAAATCATAGATTCCATATGAAAATCACTTCAGAAACTAATGATGAAGAGTGGATGTGAGCATATTTAGGTGTAAGTTTAAGTAAAGGAAATATCCACAAGTATAACCAATAAATAGTTATATAAAGTCAACTTACTGAAGAGTTTTGCTAAGAATAAGCATAAAGGCACTGGCAGGCAAAGAGAGAAACAGAGCAAGGCTTGAACATGAAAAGGAATTAGGATTCTAGTTGTACTTTTCTGTTTAACACTCTTTCCTCCACTATGGGATGGATAATGGGAAAAAAAGCACCAAAATTACCTCCAGGATAACTATTTTTACTTCACCCCAAGGTAACACTTAAATAATTTTTGTTCCATTCTATTAAAAAAAAAAAAGCCAAAACACAAACAGGAGACTCATGCCTAATACAGATTTGTTCTAAAACTGTATTTACACTAGTGTGAGTAATAAATATAAATAATTGCATTTATTTGGTAATGTTCAGCTTCAGTGCCCTGCCCTGCTGTGCCACCGCAGAGCTGTCAGACACCACCTGAGCCAGAGGGAAACCTGTCAGCACTGAAACCTTCACTCTAAGGAGATTTTTTTCCACTTGAAAAACCACATTTTATCCTTCAAAACGCCAAAAAAAGGGTAACAGAGAGCTCAGCTGAGTGTGCACCAGGTACTGGGATGTGAAATATCAACCCAAAATCCTGGCTGAGGCGGCACCTCCTTGCACCACTTTGCTCTCCTTTCAGCTTCTTGTGCTGACCTCTCCCCATCCAAGGGAGAGATCCTTGACCTGGGCAAGGGTGGTCCAGCGGGGAAATCAGGATGAATATTATTTATCCATGTCAGAGCCTGGGAAAAAAAAGTACTGCTGCCTCCTCATCCTCCTCCTCTTCAGGAGAAACCTCCCATCACGGCGCTTTCCCCTTCCCAGGGAAAAAGGAGCAGGGGGCAGCAGAAGGATCATGAAGGATCTCCTCAGGGGTGGGGAGAGGGTGGTCCCCTGGGAAAACCACGCTCAGGACATCAAAGCCAGCACCCAAAACCTCACAGCAGGGTTTGCCTTCCCCGAGTCCTGCAGGCTGGTGAGGGGGAAAGGGTGAATCAGACACCCTGACTGGAACGTCACCTTTGCATGGGTGTAGGTTCTGAGAAGTCTCTGCCCGGTTATGAACAAATACAGAACCATTCAAACATCCTAATTCTGGAATTTAATGACTCTACAGCTTCCCTAAAGAGTACACTGAATTCCCAGAGGTCCCAGATAAGGCTCTCCACCTTCCTCAAGCAAACTGGGATAGCTGGGCTACCCGCAGCCAGCAGACAATACAAGCCATTTTATTAAATATATATATATTATTAAATATATGCAAATATCTATAACTGTTTAGCAAAAGCTAAACAAATGCCTGCCTGGCTTTCAAATGGAATTTATTTCAGAAACCCTCCAGTTAAAAGTCTTCTTTATCCACTCCCTATAGAAGAGGAATTGAAAATCTTTGGACTGTCTCATGTTAGAGCACATTTCCTGCACCTTGAGTACAAAGCACCTGTCATTTCTTCCCAGTCATTCCACATTTTGCACTTGCATAAATAAAATTCTTGCTACAGCATGTAAGGCCTTCCCAGCACTCTGGGCAGCAAAATCCTCAACATTTTGGGCTGCCGGAGACCTCCTGCAAGATTCATATTCCAGATGAGGAGAGAGAATTGTACATTTTTCCATTTTGTTGAGTACATTGAGTTACCAGGCTATATAAAACAGTTCTTTAAGTGTAAGGTGGAGGTCAAATAATAACGATTAGGTATCCTATTAAAATTCAGTCAATATGAAATATAAAGGAAATAAATAACAGGAGTTACCTAAAATGGAAATGGTATCTGATCTCGCGGGCGCAGCTATTTTTGGAAATAAATTTCGTATCAATATTCTGATTAATAGAAGCAAACCCAGCATTAAAATCTCAGCACACAGCCCTCCTTTTAGCCAAAAGTTGACTCCCTGAAACTCAAGATTTTCATTAAGTGCCTGTCATGTCCTGTGTGCTCTGAAATGCACGGCAAAACCAAAGGGAACTCAGTTTGAGGAGCTACTTAGCATTTAACAGATGCTGGCCAGCAATGCAGAGGAGAGTCAGATCTATGTCTCTATTGCTCTAGCCCCATGAAAACATCAGTGATGACAAAAACAAAAGGTTCATTAGACTTTTTAATCACACTGCCCTTGGGCAAGACTGTCAGATCCCCAAAACCGTAACAAAAAGCATCAAATGATCTCTAAAATGTAAACACTGGAGCAGAATTTACTGAAAGAATCCAACTGCAGCCCTATTATCCAACAGCCAGGCTATCCCATATCCCTCATTAAATCTCTGACAAAATTAGAAAAGTACAGAAACAGACAATGCCATGAAGAAAACTAATACCTCAGTCCTGAATCCGATAATACCCTGATCCCAAACCCGATAAAACAACACCGCAGAGTTCTCCCTGTCCGTGCTCTTTATGTAAAATTAATTTCACCATCACAAAGTATCTAATTACCATTACATTCTGCAATTAATCACAGCTATTGCTCTATTGGTACCTGCTGTCCAGAGAAACAAAACCTAGACAGACAGACAGATTTATTCAACTTTCTCAGTGACACAGCCCCAAAAAACTCAGCAAAACCATTCTTAAAAAAAAAAAAAAACAAAACAAAAACAAATAAACCAACCAAACAAAAAAACCCCAAAGCCAACAGACCATGCACCGAGATCAAATTATGCACCAAGAAGAGATTTTTATTATCCAAAAAATTAAAACATGAAAAAGAAGAACACGCCCGCGAGACTTTCCCGCCACCATTAAAATAACCTTCAGAAAGGTCCCGAGTTTAAGGTTAAGTTTCTAGAAAAAGACATAATTAACACCTGCGTGAGACAGAGGAACAAGAGCCGGTGCCTCTCCTTCCCCGCCGGCTAAAATTTGTGTCCCCATCCGCAAGAGAAACATTTCAAAGTATCCAAAAGTTTAGCGCCCTTAGGAACCCGGTTTTTCCTTCCAGTGCACACCCTCTCCCCTCATGGCAGTCCACAAACACATCCAAGTCGTCCCAGGGATACCTACAAGAAATTTCAGAAGCTCTCACAAAAAGGGCTTCGCCTATGCAATCCACACCACTGAACAGTGAATTTAAAAAACCCAATTTTTTTTCCGAGTTTGAAGTTTTTAAGCCTTGCGGATGGTTGGAGTAGGAAAAAGGAAATTTACTAGGCAGTACAAAGGAAATCTTGTTGTCCTCTATTGTGGCAGTGGGGGTGTTGCCCAATTCTAACTTATCTAGGTTGATAAAGGAAACCAAAGAACACGCCAGTGAGAAAAAAATTCCAACGAAAAGAGGTGCCCCCCTCCTTACCTTAATAGTGCTTGCCATAATGTGATCAAGATTATTGATCGCTAATAATTGCTAATAATAATTATTGCTTCGCTCTGACCAGAAAGAAGTTTTGATGAGGTTGTTTAGAGCGGATGAGATTGTGCTAACTCTGGGAAATGAAGTCAGCCAATGACAGGAAGAGGTTTCTATTGGTCCTGGCCACCGCAGCTCGAAGAAACAGGATATTTGGGAGTGAAGAGATAAGAGTCCTAAAACAATGTTGTTTTTCTTGATGATATGTGACTGATTTTTTTTTT
>VWYO01026737.1:0-10228 GCA_013400275.1 Rhadina sibilatrix | reverse complement strand
GTGGTCCCTGACAATCAGCTCCTGCTTCATGGCCTGGAACAGGGACATCTTTTGTCCCGTGTAGGGGTGGGTGTATCCTGTCACAGCTCTCTCGGCACTGAGGAGTTTGTTTTTTAATTCGCTGCCCACCAGGCCGGAGGACACGGCCTCGTCCACGGAGAGCTTCTGGTTCTTGACTGGGTCCACCAGGAAGCCGGTGGCGGCCTGCGCCTCCAGCAGCACCAGGGCCGTGCCCTGCCTCAGGATGCCCTTCCACATGGCCTGGTAGATGCTCATCTTCTCCGTCTGGCCGGGCTGGGCCTTGGGGGGCACCAGCACGCCGGCGATGCTTCCAGTTCCCTCAAGGTACCTCCTCACACTTTCTGTCTGTGCGATTTCTTGTGCCGTCTTTTTCCCTTCGTGGAGTTTCTCTATTGTCTCCTCTGTGATTATTTGTGCGCTGAGCAGCTCTGATGCTGTGATTTGCTGTCGGATTCCCTGGAACCAGACGTCGCTTCTGTCCTCTTCTTTTTCCCTTATGATCTTCAGTATCGTCTCAATGATTCCTTGCACGATGTGTTGGGATTCCCCTTTGTATTTTTTCAGCAGCTCCTTTCTTTTCTCCTCCGTGATGTACTCGGAGCAGAGAAGTTCCCACAGCGACAGCACTTGCCCCTTGTATTTTCCCACAGGCACCTGGACCTTTGTAGACAGCAGGGCACTCTTCGTTTGCTCGTCGATGTAGAAGTAGTCGCCCTCCTTCTCCAGGACCTGCAGCAGGTACAGGCCGCTCTCGCCGTCCTTGGCACACCTCTGCAGGAGCTGACTGTAGCTGATCTTCTCCTGAGTGTTTGGGTCTATAAAGCCTTTGCTTCCGTGGTCGGGGTCCGAGAGCAGGAGGAAGGTGTCCTCGTCCAGGTGCCCGCGTCTGTAGGCCACCTCCACGGGCAGGCGGTGGCTGTGCACGGGGTCGACGATGCCGCCGGTGGCGATCTGGGCCTCCAGCAGGCGGATGCCGCGGTCCCTGACTATTATCTTCTGCCTCACAGCCTGGAAGAGAGATATTTTACTTCCAGTCTGAGGATCCGTGTACCCCGTCACGGCTTTCTCTGCCGACAGCAGCTGCTCGCGCAGCTCGCTGCCCACCAGCCCAGAGGAGACGGCCTCGTCCACGGAGAGCTTCTGGTTGCTCCGGGGGTCAAGGAGGAAGCCGGTGGCTGCCTGCGCCTCCAGCAGCCCCAGCGCACACTGCTCTGTGAGAAGACCTTTCTTCAGTGCCTGGTAGATGCTCATCACCTCTTTCCTCAACGGGAGGAGAACCCCAGCGATGCACCCGGTGCCCTCCAGGTACCTCTGGATGGTGTCCCTCTTTGCGAGGCTGGCAAGCGTGAGGCTCCCATCCTGCAGCTGATCCAGAGTTTTCTTGTCAATTATCTCGGAGTTGAACAATTCTGACACCGACACCTCCCCCCGCAGCCCTTTGACCTTGAGGGCTTCTCCTCTGCGCTCCGTGTCCTCGATGATTTTTAAGATGAGGGATATCAGGTCTTCCAGCATTAGGGTTTTGCTTTTGTACTGCATCACCAGCTCTTTCCTTTTCTGCTCTGAGATGTAGTGAGAGCAGAGGACTTCCCAGACAGAAACCGTTTGGTCCTTAAACTTCCCGACCTTCACCTGGAGGGGCTTTGAGCGCAAAGCCTGCTTGGTGGACTCGTCGATGTAGAAGTACTTTCCTCCCTCCTTCACAACTTGCAGCATGTACAGCCCCGTCTCTGGGTCTTGGACGCACCTCTCCAGGAGCTGCATATACGTCAGGTTCTCGTGCGTGTTGGGGTCGAAGAAGCCCTTGGTGTCATCACCGGGGTCAGACAGGATCTGGTTCATCTCCTGGTCGAAGTAGCCGCGCTTGTAGGCCACCTCCACGGGCAGGCGGTGGCTGTGCACGGGGTCGATGATGCCGCCGGTGGCGATCTGGGCCTCCAGCAGGCGGATGCCGTGGCTCTTCACAATCAGCCCTTGGTTCATGGCCTCGAACAGGGACATGGGGGCTTTGGTGTAGGGGTCGGTGTAGCCCGTCACGGCTCTCTCCGCGGAGAGCAGCTTCTCAAAAATCTCCCCTCCGATCAGCCCCACCTCTAACGCCTCCTCCACTGAGAACTTCTTGTTCTTCTCGGGGTCGATGATGTAGCCGGTGGCCGCCTGCGCCTCCAGCAGCACCAGGGCCGTGCCCTGCCTCAGGATGCCCTTCCACATGGCCTGGTAGATGCTCATCTTCTCGTTGCTCGGCTGTATGAGGACCCCGGCTATGAAATTACTGCCCTCCAGGTACCTGCGGACAGACTCCATCTCGGTGACTTCTTTGACTGTTTTCTTCCCCTGGCTGAGCTCGTCCAGGGTTTTTTTGTCAATCAGCTGGGACTGGAAGAGGTCGCTGGCCGACACTCTCTTCCGCAGGCCCTGGAAGGCAAACTTCTTGCCTTGTGCCTCAGTCTCCTGGATGATTGTGGTGATGCTTGTCGTGATTTCCTGCAGCAATTCAGCCCTCTCCTCTTTGTACTTCTGCACCAGCTCTCTTCTCTTGCTGTCCGAGAAGTACTCGGAGTTGAGGAGGTCCCAGACAGACACGGTCTGTCCTTTGAACCGCCCCACGTTGACACAAACGGTGACGGATCTCAGCACCTTCATGGTCTGTTCGTCCACGCAGAACATGGCGTTCTCCGACAGAGGGAGGAGCCACAGGCCCGACTCGGCCTCGCGCACGCACCGCTCCTTCAGCTGCTGGTAGGTCACGTTCTCCCTGGTGTTTGGGTCGAAGAAGACCTTGGTGCTGTCATCCAGCCGGGAGAGGGTTTGGTTCAGGTCCTCATCGTAGAAGCCGTACCTGCAGGCAGCCTGGAGCGGCAGGTGGAGGTGGTGGATGGGATCCACGACCCCTCCCGTGGCCAGCTGGGCCTCCAGCAAGGGCACGGCCTCTGCCAGGGGCACGAGCTCCTTCCTGAGCGCTTGGCACAGGGAGATGGAGGCCCCGGTGTAGGGGTCTGTGTAGCCCGTCACAGCCCTCTCAGCCAGGAGGAGCTTCTCGGTGAGCTCCTCCCCAACAACGGCCGCTCTCACGGCCTCCCTGACGCTGAGCCTCCGGTTGGTGGCAGGGTCGCTCAGGTATCCCGTGGCTGCCTGAGCCTCCAGCAGCCTCAGAGCAGCCCCGGGCAGGAGGAGATTGTTTTTCATGGCATCGTAGAAGCTCATCTTCTGTTTGGAGGCCTCTATGAAGACCCCAGCGATGCTGCCTGTGCCCTTCAAGTACCTCTGCACGCTCTCCATTGCAGCCACTTCCTCGGGGGTTCTTACACCCTGGGCCAGCTCTTCGAACGTCTTCTGGGAAATGATGCCCGTGTCCAGCAGCCAGACCACGGGGACGCTGCCCCTCAGGCCTTCCAGGGAGATCTGGGTCCTGGCTTTCATCTCCATCTCCCCCACCAGCCTGAGCACGAGGGCAACCAGCTGCTCCAGCGACAGCTCCTCCGACCGGAACCTCTCCACGAAGTCTCTCCTCTGCTCCTCGGTGAAATACCCCGAGTGCAGGAGCTCCCAGAGGGAGACTCCTTTTTCCTTCACCGCGGTTTCCTCGAAAATGCGTTGGATCTGCTGGTCGGTGTAGGGAGGAGCAGCTGCCTGAGCCAGAGGCAGCAGGTGGAAGCCGGAGACATCGTCCTTCTGGCAGTGCTGGATGAGCTCAGCGTAGGTCACGCTCTCCTTGCTGTCGGGGAGGCAGAAGACTCTGTGGTCATCGCTGGGCTGGGAAAGGGCCTTGCTGGTGTCCTCGTCCAGGCAGCCTCGCTGCTGGGCCGAGGCCAGGGGGAGGTGGTGGCCGCAGGCCGGGTCGATGATGCCGCCCGTGGCCATCTGCACCTCCATGAGCTGCATGGCCTGCTTGTCCCCGACCAGGCCCTTCTTCATCGCCTGGAAAAGGGGGATCCTCTGGCCCGTGAAGGGGTCCTTGTAGCCTGTCACGGCCCCCTCCGCCTGCTGCAGCTTCTCGTGGACCTCCGGCCCAATGACGCCCTCCTTGACGGCCTCGTCCACGCGCAGCTTCTGGTTGTTCACGGGGTCAATAATGAAGCCCGTGGCAGCCTGGGCCTCCAGCAGGGGCAGGGCTACTCCTGGCACCACGATGTTCTGCTTCATGGCCTCGTAAAGGCTCATCCTCTGGTTGGAGGGCTGCAGCACGATCCCCCCGACGCTGCCGGAGCCGTAGAGGTACCTCCTGACAGAGTCCATGCCCAGGACCTGCTCTGGGGTGACGGCTCCCTCCAGCACCTGCTCCAACAGGGCCCTGTCGATGACGCCGGTCTCCATCAGGTGATAAGCGCTGACGTTGCCTCTCATGGCCGGGAACTTGATGGGGGCCCATTTCTTCATCTCCTCCTCCAACAGGAGCCGGATCTGCTCCAGGCTGAGCTTCCTCAGCTGGAAGTGGTTGAAAATCTCCCGGCGCCTGCCCTCCGTGAAGTACTCGGAGTTCAGCAGGTCCCACACCGAGACCTTCTCCCCCCGCAAGCGCCCGAACCTGACGGGCAGCCAGGAGCTCCTGAACACCTGCCTGGTGGCCTCGTCGACGAACTGCCGCCTCCTGCTGTTCAGGGGGAGGAGGCAGAGCCCGGTGGAGGGCTCGGTGATGCACTTCTCCTTCAGCTGCAGGTACGTCAGGTTCTCGTGCGTGTTGGGGTCGAAGAAGCCCTTGGTGTCGTCGGTGGGGTCAGAGAGGATTAAGTTCATCCTCTTGTCGAAGTAGCCGCGCTTGTAGGCCACCTCCACGGGGATGCGGTGGCTGTGCACGGGGTCGATGATGCCGCCGGTGGCGATCTGGGCCTCCAGCAGCCGGATGCCGTGGTCCCTGACAATCAGCTCCTTCTGCATGGCCTGGAAGAGGGAGATCTTGCCCCCTGAGTAAGGGTCTCTGTAGCCAGTGACCGATTTCTCCGCGGCCAGCAGCTTGTCGTAAACGTCCGGGCCGATGACGTTGGCTCGTAGAGCCTCGTCCACGGAGTACCTCTTGTTGGCAGCCGGGTCAATGACGAACCCCGTGGCAGCCTGAGCCTCCAGGAGGATCAGGGAGGTTCCCGGCCTGAGAAGCCCCTTCCGCTTTGCCTGGTAGATGCTGATCTTCTCCTGGGAGTCGGGGAGCAGCAGCCCGGCAATGCTTCCCGTGCCCTGCAGGTACTTCCTGACGGTGTCCATGCCGACCACTTCCTTGGCCGACGTTTCTCCCTCCTTGAGCTTCTTGAACAAGTCCTTGTTGATGATTTCTGAGCTGAGGAGCTGGTCGGCCGTCACCTGCTCCCTCAGGCCCTGGAAGGTGACATCAGCAGCCGCAGCCTTTTCCTCCACGGCGGCTCGCAGGGCCTCTCCCAGCCCCTGCAGGGAGAGCGCTCCTGCCAGGAGCTGCTGGGCCAGCGCAGCTCTCTGCTGGGCCGGGATGCACTCGGAGAAGAGCAGTTTCCACAGAGACACCGAGCTGCCCTTCAGCTTCCCCACGGCCATGGGCACCGTGGTGCTCTCCAGAGCTGTCTGGGCCCCGTGGTCCAGGAAGCCCAGCGTCCCCGGGGCTCCTTGGCTGCCGTCCCCGGGCAGCGGCAGCAGCAGCAGCCCCGTGCCGGGGTGGGTGAGGCAGCGCCGCAGCAGCTCCGCGTAGCTCAGCCTCTCCTTGGAGCCCGGCTGGAAGAAGCCCTTCAGGTGCTCGGGAGGGCTGGCCAGCAGCTGCCCGGTGGCCTGGTCCAGCAGCCCCCACTGGCAGGCTGTCTCCATGGGGACACGCAGGTGCCTGCCCGGAGCGATGACACCGCCCGTGGCCACCTGGGCCTCCAGGAGGCAAAGGCCGTGATCCCTGGGCACAAAGCCCTTCCCCACGGCCTGGAACAGGGAGAGCATCTCCCCGGTGCAGGGGTCCCTGTAGCCCGTGATGGTTTTCTCCGCCGAGGACAGTTTCTCATAAAGCTCTGGGCCCACCAGGCCCACCCTGACAGCCTCGTCCACCGAGTAGCTTTTGTTCTTCCGGGGCTCTGTCAGGCTGCCGGTGGAGGCCTGGACTTGCAGCAGCATCAGAGCAGCGCCAGGCACAAGGAGATGCTCCCTCAGGGCCTCGTAAAGGCTCTTCTGCTCCCCCGAGGGCAGGACGACGCCGGCCACGGTCCTGGTCCCACGCAGGAAGTGCTGAACGATGTCGTTCTCTGCCACCTCCTGGGCTGAGATCTTCCCCTCCTCCAGGCCTCGGAACACCTCAGCGCTGATGATGCCAGAGTCCATCAGGTCCCTGCTGCTCACCCTCCCTCCCAGCCCCTGGAATGTGATCTGCAGCGGCAGGAGGAGGAAGCCTGAGGCTGGATCCACCACACACTTCTTCCTGAGCTCCGAGTAGGTGACCCTCTCCATGGTGCTGGGGTCCAGGAACACTTTGCTGTCCTCATTGCTGGGGTCAGAGACCAGCTGGCTCATCTCCTCATCCAGGTGTCCCCTCTCACGGGCCACCTCTGCTGACAGCCGGCCGCCGGTGGCCGGGTCGATGACGCCTCCCGTGGCCACCTGGGCCTGGAGCAGGCGAAGGCCCTGCTCCCTCCCCACCAGCTCCTTCTGGATGGCCTGGAACAGCGAGATCTTCTCCTCCGTGTAGGGGTCCACAAAGCCAGTGGCTGCCCTGCCTGCCGAGAGCAGCCTCTCCCTCATCTCCAGCCCCACCAGCCCCGTCCGCACGGCCTCTGCCACCGGCACACGGCACTGCCCCGCCGGGTCCCAGATGGAGCCCGTGGCCGCCTGGGCCTCCAGGAGGCAGAGGGCCAAGTCCAGGCCCAGCAGATGCTCTCTGGTGGCCTCATAAAAGCTCATGATCCTCTTGGAAGCCTCCAGGTACAGGCCGGCGATGCTGCCGCCTGCCCCCGAGGGCTCCGGAGCAGCCGCATCCCCGCCAGCTGCCTTCTGCTCCTTCTGCTGCTTCTGCTCCTTCTGCTCCTTCTGCTGCTTGCCCGGCATCCTGTCTTGGCACCAGGGGCCTGTCCCCGGCGTGTCCTCCCCGGGAGAGCTGGGAACAGCCTGGCCATTCACCGCTGGCTTGCTCTCCATCCTGCTGCCACGCGCCTCCCGCAGCTCTCAGGGCTCTGGAGAGAGAGAGAAGGGAGGGGAGAGCGGGGAAGCTCGGTGAGAAACCAACTCCGGCGTGGTTTGCGTGTTAAACACAGGGAGGTCAGAAACAGAAACGTTCTCGGGCAGCAGGAAGTGGCAGCCACAGGCTGGTGGGCATGTCCAGACCTGACCTGGGGATCTGAGGGATCCGGCCAAGCTCAGCCAGTCAGCTGAGGATGAGAAGCTCCACACGCCCCAGCCATGAGCACTGGGGTCCCAAACCCCCTGCCCTGGGCTGGGGGCAGCAGGGGAGGGGGATTCTGCCCCTCTGCCCCTGTGCTCAGGTGAGACCCCACCTGCAGAGCTGCCCCAGCCCTGGNCTGGCACAGGGTGCCCAGAGCAGCTGTGGCTGCCCCTGGATCCCTGGAAGGTTTCCAGGCCAGGCTGGGTGGGGCTCGGAGCAGCCCGGTCCTGCGGAAGGTGTCCCTGCTTGTGTCACAGGGTGGGGCTGGAAGGGCTCGAAGGTCCCTCTCCACCCAAACCGTTCCGTGATTCTGCCGTGATCCTGGGGTCGCACACAGCTCTGCACGACCCCTCCCATCCTCCTGCTGCCCCCCTGCTCACCCTGCCCGAGCAAGGAAGGCAGAGCCTCCATCGCAGGGGGCACCGGCCAGGAGCCCCCAGGGCTGCCTCGGGGTGAGGCTGTACCTGACCCAGACCTGCCCCTGCTGCGTGCAGAGCTCCGGGGGACACTCCTGGCCGAGAAGGAAACGGTTCCTGCCTCGAACACCGACACAAAATTCTTGCTCATCCACGCCCACCCCTCCCCAAGGAATGCCCGACCGGAGCCTGGGACTGAGAGCTGAGCTGATGGGATCAGATCAAGGGAAACCCGGAGCTTTGGATTGAGAGCTGAGACCAGATAAAGGGAAACCCAGAGCCTGGGACTGAGAGCTGAACTGCAGAGACCAGATAAAGGGAAACCCGGAGCCTTGGGCTGAGAGCTGAGCTGCTGGGATCAAACCAAGGGAAACCCAGAGCCTTGGATTGAGAGCTGAGCTGCTAGGATCAGACCAAGGGAAATCCAGAGCCTTGGATTGAGAACTGAGCTGCAGAGACCAGATAAAGGGAAACCCGGAGCCTTGGGCTGAGAGCTGAGCTGCAGAGACCAGACCAAGGGAAACCTGGAGCCTTGGATTGAGAGCTGAGCTGCTGGGATCGGATCAAGGCAAACCCGGAGCCTTGGACTGACAGCTGAGACCAGATAAAGGGAAACCCAGAGCTTTGGGCTGAGAGCTGAGCTGATGGGATCAGACCAAGGGAAACCCAGAGCCTTGGATTGAGAGCTGAGCTGCTGGGATCAGACCAAGGGAAACCCAGAGCTTTGGAATGAGAGCTGAGCTGCAGAGACCAGACCAAGGGAAACCTGGAGCCTTGGATTGAGAGCTGAGACCAGATAAAGGGAAATCCAGAGCCTTGGGCTGAGAGCTGAGCTGCAGAGACCAGATCAAGGGAAACCCAGAGCCTTGGAATGAGAGCTGAGCTGCTGGGATCAGATCAAGGGAAACCCGGAGCCTTGGACTGAACTGCAGAGATCAGCTAAAGGGAAACCTGGAGCTTTGGATTGAGAGCTGAGCTGATGGGATCAGCTAAAGGGAAACCCGGAGCCTTGGATTGAGCTGCTGGGATCAGATCAAGGCAAACCCACCCTTCCGGGGAGAACAAGGAAACCAACAAGGAAAAGAGCCAAGCCGAGCCCAGCAGCCGTGCTGAGAATCATCTCTGCCGTGCTCAGAGATGCCAGAGCCCACAGAGCCCTTGGCTGGAGCAGCCCTGCACGGATCTCCCCTCCCCGGGCCAGGTGGGGGCAGGTGCAGCCCTGGCTGGTGCCTGAGCTGTTTTGGGTTTCTGAAACGCTTTTCCCAGGGGATTTCCTGTAATCCAGAGGCGCGTTTCTGTAGCTGTGACTTTGTTCACAGTCCTTTCCCTAGCAGGGACCTCTCCTTGCTGTCCCCCTGCTCTGACCAGCGTGGCTGAGGGGGTTTGTCTTTGTCTCCCCAAGGGAATTGCTCTGTGCAGAGCAGGATATAAGGGAGACACATCCCAGGGACAGAGGGGTCACTTCCAGCCCCCTGCAGCCGGGGTCTGTGGTGCACAGCAGCGTCAGGGAGGCACTTCCAGGCCGGTGTCACCTCTGCTCAGGGGCAGCCACCCCCTCCCCACTGACCCCAGCCGGCTGCGGACCCCCAGCCCCGGGCAGGCCACCCGTGTGAGGGGCAGGGAGGGGGTGCCCTGGCCCACCAGAGACCCCCGAGAGCCCCCCTGGCTGGAGCCTTGCCCCCCAGGAGTGCACCTGGCAGAGCCCGGGTTTGTGGTGAGGGACAGGGCAAACCCCCCCAGCAACCCCCCCCAGCCAGGGGATTTCCTACCTGGGAAGGCAAATTAACCCCTCGGGGTCCCCAGGGGGACCCTCACCACCAAAGCACCGCCTGGGGAGGGGCTCAGCATCGTCAGGGCCCGGGGATGATGGAACTTTCTGTGTTCTGTCTCTGCCACTCTGTCCCCTGAGCTATTTTCTATTTTCTATTTTCTATTTTCTATTTTCTATTTCTTTCTGCCTCTCTCTCACGTGTTTACTGTCAATAAACCCCCTCGCTACTCCCCTTGGCATATTGGCCTCGTTTGCACCCTAATTTGGGCAGAGGCACTCCTGACAACTTTAACAACATAAATAACTGGATCCTGACAATTTAATAACTGGATCCTGACAGCTTTAGCAACTGAACCCTAACAACGTTAATAACTGGATCCTGACAGTTTAATAACTGGGCCCTGAAAACTTTAATACCTAGATCCTAACAACTTTAATAACTGGATCCTGACAACTTTAACAACTTTAATAACTGGATCCTAACGACTTTAACAACCAGACCATGACAATTTAATAACTGGACCCTGACAGTTTAATAACTGGGCCCTAACAACTTTAATACCTAGATCCTGACAAGTTTAACAACTGGATCCTGACAATTTAATAACTGGACGTTGACAATTTAACACCTAGATCCTAACACCTTTAATAACTGGGCCCTGACAACTTTAACAACCAGACTCTGACAATTTAATAACTGGATCC
>VWYO01026736.1:135412-159558 GCA_013400275.1 Rhadina sibilatrix | reverse complement strand
CGGAGCATCCCCGAGCCGGCCGGAGCCTCCCGCAGCCATGGCCCGCCCCGCCGCGCCCGGCCCCGCGCCATGGTGAGCCCCTTCCCGCCCCCGAGCCCCGCGCCCCGCTGGCCGCTGCCCCGGGAAGCGCCTTCGGCCCTTTGCGGATTGCTGTCCCCGCTCGTGGGTGAGGTCTGGCAGCCCCCGGGGCTCAGCAGCTCGGTCCCTGTCCGTGGGTCACTCCAGGTCCGGGAGCGGATCCAGCCTCCCGCTCCCGGCCCGGCAGCAGCGCGGGTCCCTCGGTGCACAGCCCAGGGCTGCCCTGGTGATGTGAATAAACACACACGAGGGATGAAAGTTCCTCTCCATAAGCCCCAGGCCCTTGTGCTGCCGGGGAAAAGCAGTCCAATTGTTTTTCTCCCAGAAATTTGCCTGTTCTACTGCGTTAGATTTATGGAATCCCAGTTAGGGAGTTTGGATTGTTAGGGTTGGAATAGACCTTTAAAATCAAGTCCAACCTTTGCTCCAGACCTGTGCTGTTCCCACGGGAAAACTCCCACAGGAAGCTCGTTCCGAGCGTGTGACAAGGTGCTGACTGACAGGACAGGATGAAAGGTGTTCCTGAATATGTGCATTCGAGAAATTATGAGCAGAATGGCATCTTCCGAGGGACCCACTGTCTCCTGCTCCTCGGGAGCTCTGGGGTGCAGGCAGCATCTGGGAGCTGTTTGGAATGCACATGGATAATGCTTCTCAATAATCATCCCGTGTGCTGAGGGTACAATAACTCACAAACCCACTTCTCCTTCTGGGTGTCTGAGAGGTGGAGTTGCAGCACCTATTTTAAACCCACAAAAGTGGTCCAATTTAATCGTGGGGGACCTTTTTGGTGCTGCTTTTGGGTGTAAACTCGGTGTGATTGTGCAAAGCATCAGGTCTCTCCATTTGCAATCACCCTTTGTTGCTCTTCCAAAGAAATAGAAAGGAAAGGGAGAAGGGTAACAGTTTTCAAATACACAATCATTTCTGCCAATGTTTTTTAGGTGGAATTACTTTTTCCTTTATGATGGCTCAAAAGTGAAGGAGGAAGGGGATCCTACAAGCGCCGGGATCTGTTATTTTTACCCTTCCCAGGTAATGTCTGCTTTATTTCACTACCTGTAAAGGGGGTGCTGATGGTTCTGGATGGGGAGGGGTTGGGCTTCCAGGTTATTTGGATTAATCCTTACTGAGTAGCCACAAAAGTTTTAAGATTTTTTTTTAAGAAATCCCAATTATCAGTTAGCAGGGCTGTGCTCCACAGCTCAGGGCACAGCAATGGGGTTACACTCTGCTCCCTCCCTGAGGAATGGGCCAGCACAGCCCAGGTCTGTCCTGGTGATGTGAATAAACACACACGAGGGACAAAAGTTCCTCTCCATAAGCCCCAGGCCCTTGTGCTGCCGGGAAAAAGCAATCCAATTGTTTTTCTCCCAGAAATTTGCCTGTTCTACTGCGTTTGATTTATAGAATCCCAGAGCTGTTAGGGTTGGAATAGACCTTTAAAATCAAGTCCAGCACATTCTTCACCACTCCACCATGTCTGCAAGTGCCACACCCACGCATTTTCTGAACACTTCCAGGGATGGTGACTCCACCAATGCCTGACAACCCTTTCCGTAAATTGAGCTGAAATGATAATTACTTTTTATTTGTACCTGAAAACAGCAGTGATTTTTTTTTTTTTTTCCCCTGAGTTCTTTTAATGGGAAGTTAAAGCCTTTTCTCCCTGGCAGACCATCCCAGAGCAGCAGGAGCTGCTGTGTGGGCAGATGGCCGGGGTTGTTCGCTGCCTCACCGAGATCTCCGGGGCTCCTCCCAGCCTCATCCGCCTCAGGAAGCTCAAGTTCGCCGTGGTGGTGGATGGAGACTTCCTGTGGGTGAGTTCAGGAGCTCTGGAGCAGTCACAGAGGGAAAACAGCCAGGGGCTGAAGGACTGGATCACACAAAGAGGGTTTATTTTTCAGGGTGTGGGCTGCAGCCAGGACAGCTGGGGAGGGTCCTTGCAATGCACAAATTCCATTGCGAGGTAATTAACTTAAATTCGGTTTTCTGTGGCCTGGCGGTCGCTTCATCTTTCTGCAGAAAAACTTCAAGTACCTCATTTGTGTGCCCACACCCAAAGGGATTTCTTAAAATGTTCCTGGCTGGAAACAGAACCTCAAAATCCCAGTCTGGTTTGAGTTGGAAGGGACCTTAAACCTCATCCAGTTCCACCCCCTGCCATGGGCAGGGACACCTTCCACTATCCCAGGCTGCTCCAAGCCCCATCTAACCTGACCCATCTCACCTCACCTGACTTCCAGGGATCCAGGGGCATAACAGGATGCTGCAGTTTGTAAGGACACAGTCACTGGTTGATAATCTGATTGTTCTTTCTTCCTATCCCTCAGCATCCCCAGAGCTTTGTCAGTGTCCACAGACATTTAGTATATAGAGAGCAGCGTGTGGCAGTTGTGACAAAAGTTCCATCCCCTGGCAGCTGGGCTGAGGCCAGTCAGCCCCTTTTAATTGGCACTGCTGCTTCTGTTTCAGCAACTCAAAAACTAAATGGAGCACCATCATAATATAAATAATGAGTTTATTTGAGTATTTTGAAGTACTTAGTTTCAGGAAAATGTTGTTAGCTATTAAAGCATCAAGTTAGGTCATCTAACGTGGGAAGTGAGTGTGTCTGAAGCGCTGCATTTCTGATATTTATTTATCCTGTCTGTGCCAGGGCTCTTGTGTGGGTATGTTTGCATTTCCTTTTCCTGTGACTGTGATTCCCAGGGGTGTTTGCCTGCCTGTCCTTGTGTGAAAGTGATGAGAGTTGTTCTCACTTGTCACGCCCGAGCTCTGCCAGGCATCGTTCTCCATCCCTCGCCGTGTCTGCTGCAGGTTCTGGGCTGTGCCGTGGAGCTGCCTGACGTCAGCTGCCGGCGGCTCCTGGAGCACCTCATCGGCCTCTTCACCTTCTACCAGGGCCCTGTGCGTGGTGCATACACGGTGAGGAGGGACTGGGGACATGGGGACACAGTGACAAGAGACTGGGACATGGTAACGAGGGATTGGGGACATGGGGACACAGTGACAAGAGATTGGGACATGGTAAGGTGGGACTGGAGACATGGGGACACAGTGACAAGAGACTGCGACATGGTAACGAGGGATTGGGGACATGGTAATGAGGGGCTGGGGACATGGGGACACAGTGACAAGAGACTGGGACATGGTAAGAAGGCACTGGGGACATGGTAATGAGGGGCTGGGGACATGGGGACACAGTGACAAGAGACTGGGACATGGTAATGAGGGACTGGGACATGGTAAGAAGGGACATGGGGACATGGTAACGAGGGACTGGGACATGGTAAGAAGGGACTGGGGACATGGGGACAGGGTAACAAGAGACTGGGACATGGTAAGAAGGGACTGGAGACACAGGGACACCGTAATGAGGGACTTTTGGGGAGATTTAAACACTTCCCGTCGTGCCCCAGCTCTGCAGTGTTGCCTTGTGTTGCCTTGCTCCTGCCAAGGGTCACACCTCCAAGAAGTGGGACCTGGAAAAGTGAGCAGGTCATCCCCACCATTGCTCCGAGGTGCTGTGGGGCTCTGCTGAACCTTTCCCAGATGCTCACCCTAAACAGCCTCCCCTCAGGGTTTTCTCCCACCTTTTCCTGACCTTATCCTGGCAGGCCCTGTCCCACGTGGGCTGCATCTCCCATCCCGAGGGCATGGACACTTTGCAGTGACAGTGTGGGGGGGGTTTTGTCACCCACAGGCGTTTTCCCAGCAGGAGCTGAGCAGGGAGTGGGACAGGTACATTGAGCACATCCAAAACAACACCAGTGACCTCCACAGGATTTTCAATTCTCTCTGGCATCTGGACAAAACCAAGGTAAGAGCCTGTCCTCTGCAGTGCCTAGAGCTGCCCCAGTGCCACTGTGTTTGTTTGTTTGCTGCTTCGAGGTTTGCCAGGATCCTGTGGCCTCACTGCCCTGGTTCTCCCTGTCCCTGTCCCAGGTGGATCCCCTGCTTTTGCTGAAGGCAGCTCTCATCCTGCAGACGTGCCAGCGCTCTCCCCATGTCCTGGCAGGCTGCATCCTCTACAAAGGCTTGTAAGTGTTCCCTGGAGGGTTAAATCCACCCCCTTCCAGGGCTTGGATCCTGGAGCTCGTCCAGGGAGCAGAGCAAGGGCTGCTCTTGGTTATTGGCAGAGACATCAGAGCTTCAGGCCAGGCAGTCCCTCTCTGTCTGTGTGTCACTGAGACTGAGTGGTTTGTGGAGTCATGGGATCATGGAATGGCTTGGAGTAGAAGGGATCTTAAATCCCATCCTGTTCCACCTGCTGCCATGGGCAGGGGCACCTTCCACTGTCCTAGGTTCCTCCAAACCTCTTCCAACCTGGCCTTGGACACTTCCAGGGATCCAGGGGCAGCCACAGCTTCTCTGGGTAATCTGCCAAGGCCTCCCTGCCACCACAGGGAAGGATCCCATCCTAACATCCCATCTAACCCTGCCCTCTGGCAGTTTGAATCCATTGTCCCCCTGTCCCATCACTCCAGGCCCTTGTGAGCAGTCTCCCCAAGGTTATCTGTGCTCATCACCATGGAGGAGTTCAAGACTTGGGTTCCAGTAGAAATCTGCTGGGTTTGATACTCAGCAGGATGTGAGGACTGAATTTCTGAGGCTTTCTGGGGGGAAGTCGCCAAGGAAAAGGGAGATGAGTGGGTGTTGTGCTTTCCCAGCAGTGTTCCCTCTGCAGATGTGCAGCTCAGGGCAGGTGTGTCCTTGTGTCCCTGGGTTTGTCTGACCTGCTGGCCAGGACCACTGTCTGTACTGACAGGAAGTGCACAGGGGGATGAGCCAGGATTCCCCACGAGAAATTCCAGCTTCTTCCAATCAAACATGACTGAATGACTTCAAGGAAAGCCTCCAAGGTGGACTTGAAAGACAGGAGGGGGGGAATTCCGAGAATTCCTTGGCAGCAGCACTCAAGTGCCATTTTTCTTTGGCATGAACTGTTCCAGTAACACCTTTTACAAGCACTGGAAGTGTGCCACAGGGAAAGCATCTGCCAGGGAGTGACCTCATAGCTGCAGGACACTGGAGTGAGTCACTGCAGCACCTGAGAGTGCAGGAACCTGGACATTTGACTTGAGGTGGGACTTGGGAGTCTTGTCCTGCACCAGGGTGGGTCACCTTGTGTCTCTGGTCTGTCTGGTAGAGATATTTTTCACCAAATGTCATCAGAGTTCTCTGAACCGGTGATCTGTAAGTTCCCTCTCAAGCCAAACCATTCTGTGCTCCTCTGACTTTGCTTTGTCCTTTCAGGATTGTGAGCACCCAGCTGCCACCTGCACTCACTGCCAAAGTCCTCCTGCAGGGCAGCGAGTCCCCAGGCCAGGTATGGTTCTGAACACATTCCCTGCAAGCAGATTCCTGTAAGGATGTGTGGGAGCTCCTGTCACACAGATCTGGCATGTGTCACCACAGAGAAGGACAAATATTGGTGCTGATGCTTAAAGTTTTTATTAGTTATGATTGAAAAATGTTCCAAGACTTCTGCACTAGGAATTAGGTTTTTTTTTTTCCTTTTAACTTACTGAATTTGTGAGTTCTCATTTATGTGATGTTTTGACTGGTTTTTTACACAAGTTTTGTTATATACTGGGAGGTCCACCAAATGAGTGTCTGAAAGGGACAAACAGCAGTTTTCATTTGCTTTAAAACTTGTCAAAAGTTATTATTATTTGTGTGATCAAGATCTTGTATAAAAAAGCCATCTGTATGAATATATGAAGGCAGCCTTTGCTGTTCTTCTGCTTGAATGGAGTTTCTGTGGCCTGAGCAGGTGGTGATGATAAATCTGGGCTCTGTCCTGACTTTTAGCCATATTTGGGTTCTTGGGAAGGTCCCCTTGGCTTTGAGACTCCCTAAGGACCAAAACCCTTCCCAGCACCAAACAGTCCCAGCATTTGCTGGGGATTGGTGTGGGATCTGCTGCAGCCTTGGGGGACTGGGAGGGTGACAGAGGTGTCCTGCTGTCCCTGACCCATCCACGGAGCTGATTCTTGGCTTTTGTTGCAGAGCAAGCCTGGAGCTGAGGAGCCACAGGAGCGTGGTGAGCATCCAGCTGCATCCTATGGGCTGCCTTCCCTGCATGGGAGCACGGGCTGGTTCTCTGGGATTCACATCCAAGCTGTGCTGGGTGCTGGAGTATCTCCAAAATATCCCAGAGGGTGTTGCTGCCACCAGCCAGCCTGTGCTGTGTGATCAGAACCAGCTCCTTCTGCCGGGTTTGCTCTTTTGGGTTTTATTCCAGTTCTGCAGATTCCCAGCCATGCCTGCCTTAATTCCAGTTCCCCATGTGGCCACTTGGCCACTGCCAGGCCCTGACAACAGATGGCTGGTGCTTGCAGTCCAAACCTCCAGCCATCCCCTCTCTGCATCAGTGTGGAGATGATCTGCCAGCATGGAAACACTGAGGGGAAATTTATCTGTGTCAGGCATGAAGAGTATGAGCAGGCTGGGAAAATGCTGGGAGGGTGGGAAAAGGCTGCCCAGCTCAGCTGGGATGCAGGATCGTGGCAGGCCTGCAGCTCCTGCAGAAGCCTTTGGGCTAAGGAGGTTTGGTGTCTGTTTTTAAGCTGGGATGTGTTTGTTGAATCCTCGCCCCTCCCCTGCCCTTGCAGAGTCTCTGCTGCCGCCGGGCGTCCGAATCATCCCGGTGTTCCTGACGGGAGAGGAGGCCTCCGTGCTCCGGGGCTTCCCAGTGCAGGGGATGGCCAGGTAGGAAAGCAGCCTGGCCCAGAGGCAGGATTGGCAGCAGGAGCTCACACAAGGCCCTGTGTCCCTGTTTTCCCTGAACTAACTCAGGCTCTGTCACTGCCTCTGGAGCTGCCTGAGGCCCCTCAGACCGGGCAGAATTCCCGTGTCCGTATCCCTGCTGTGAGCAGCCTGGAGCAGAGCTGCTTCCCCAGACCAGCTGTTGTCCCTCAGCTCACAGCACTGCCTTGTGGACAAGGGAGGGACATTCCCAGGAGCCTGCAGTGCAAGATTCCCAGATTTTTCACCTCAGCCCATGCTTTTCCCAGGTCTTTTTGTAGCAGGGGATGGGTCAGGCATTGATCAGTGCCAGGAGCCAGTGGGGTTTTCAGCTGTGGGATAACTCCACACTGGTCCTGCTCAGTGTTTGATCCAGTTGTCATCTCCCACTAGGTCACCCATGTCCCCAGCAGGCCCCAGAGGAGAGGAGAGTGCTCTCTGCTCCCAGGCAGTTCCAGAATCAACAGGAGCTCATGAAAACCAAGCCCTGGATGGAATTTCTGAGCAGGAGTCCCATGAGGATGCTTCAGGCACATCTGCCCCAGGATATGCTGTGCAGTTGGGCAGCCCTGCAAGTCCTCTGATGGACTTCTCTGGAATGGGAGCCGGCACAAGGAGTTCTCCAGCTGCAAACCTGAGTGGAGCAGGCAGTGAAAGCTCAGAGCTCAGCAGGAAAACATCCTTGCCCTCAGAGAGCGACACAGAGCAGCTCCCAAGCCCTTCCTCACTCCAGACTGAATGCACTTGGACTACAGGTCCATACCTAGAAGGCTTTTCCTTTCCCAGCCCTTACTCCTGGGAGCAGGAGAGCCAGGACAAGGGAGAATCCCCTGCAGATTCTGATGTTGGTCACTGTGCTTCCCAAAATTCCCTTTCAGTCAGCCACAGTCCAGCTGTTCCCTCTCCTGCCCGGGAGCTGAGCAGAGGAAAACCCAGTGAGCAGAAGAAGCCATGGACTGTCAGCCAGGACCGTGTGTCTGGAGGAAGTGACAGCACAGCTGGTGACCACGTGTGGGGCTCGGATTGTCCAGGCCCTGCCGGACACGCACAGCTCCGGAGCAGGAGGCAGCTGCTGATCCCAGGGGTTCAGGAGGCTGTGCCCAGTGACCCTGCAGGGCACAGGCCATGTCCCAGCAGCGGGGAGAGCAGCTGGGACAGGCTGGGCGGCAGAGGGGCTGAGCCAGCCCAGCTGAGCCTCTACGTTCACTGCATCCAGGGGCTGGTGCTGTCGCTGCTGGCCGAGGAGCAGCTGCGCCAGGACCGCAGCGCCGTGGAGGATGTGGTGAGTGGGAAAGCTCTGCCCCACTGCAGCTGCACCGACGGGGGAGGGGGTCACAGCTGAGGAGGGAGCGTTGAACGGTGCTCCCTGTCCCTCCATCCCCTGCTCCGAGCTGTGCCGGGCTCGGCAGCCGCGGCTGCGTGGGAGCTGTCGGAGTGCGAGCGGAGCGGGGACAGCCGCGTCTGACAGGCGGCTCCCGGTGCTGCTGTTGTCTGGCAGTGCCGGCACCGGGAGCAGAGCGTGTGGGTGTGACAGACAGCCGCGGGCTGCCAGGGGCCCGCGCTGGAGCCGGGATTCGCTGGGGATCCCCCGTCAGTTGGGCGCTTTTTGGGAAGCGAGGTTGGTTCTGTGAAACCCCCGCCCTGCGCGTCACCGCCTCTCCCTCGGGGAGCGCCGCGGGTGCGGCTGGCAGCGCGTCCCGCAGAGGTTCCCTGGGCTGTGGGAGCCTCCAGGCTGCTCCCTGCGGCTGGGCAGAGGGATGTGGTGTAGGAGCTGCACCCCAGTAACACCGGAGTAATCTCCAATTTCCCTGTGTCGGGGTTTGGGTGTCCAGGCTCCCCTGTGAGCAGAGCTGACAGGGTTGCAGGGCACGATGCGCCGGCCCCCATCTTTTCCCATCAGCTGCAGAGCTGCTGCATGGCCTCTGCCTCCCTACCAGGAGCTGAGTCAAAGCTGCAGAGCCCTGTTTGATATGCCAGTTGCCATAGGAACAACCTAATTTCCTTACGCAGCCAGACTGGAAGGTGGAGGGAAGCTCAGATTAATGCGGAGCCTCAAGGTTGCTCCTTCCCCTCGGAGCTGTGGGACACCTGGGGCCGCGGGAGCTGGGGAATGTCTGCTCTGCACAGCAGGGCTGATGTGCCTGGCTTGGGATTGCTGCCAAATCAGCTGAGCCTGGAGGTGCAGCCGAGGCCCTTTGCACCAGACGTGGCACTTTGTCCCCTTTCTGCTCGTCTGGAGCAGCAGGGGGAACACAGGCAGGTGGGGATTGTCATGCTGGGGAGTGGAATCCCTATTGCACAGGGATGGCACAGTCCATTTTCCTTGATGCCCTCCCCTGGGGCTGGCAAGCTCTCATTCCCTTCACGTTCCTCTTTTCCCGAACATCCTGCTTCCATCTGACAGACCCTTGTTTTGGATCTCAGCAGAACTGCAGTGCCACACAGCTTGGATTTCAGCTGTGACTGGGCTCTTCTGCCGCACCCTCCCGTGGGTGCAGGTGTGTTATCCCTCAGGAGAGGTGCCCTGCATGTCCCACAGCCCCAGGAGGAAGAGCAGTGTCCAAGGAGGTGCAGCTGGCCTCTGCTGCTGGTGGATTTGAGGCACAACCTCAGCTTGTCTGTCCCTTTGTTTATCTGTAGGTTAAAAATGACCCTCAGCTCTCAGGGATGTCAAAGCTTTGTTGTAATTAATGTTTTTTTTGAATGCTTTGAGGCCCCCAAATGACACCAAAGAAGGGTAAAATATGCTACTTGTGCAGCTGTGAACCTCTGGGAGGGCGGGTTCCATCCCAGACCTTCTCTGTGGAGTGGGAGGCTCTTGGCCTTGCCTCCTGCTGCTCTTTAGGCCTTATCCCTCCATTTCAGTGCACAGAAAGGAAAATCTGTGCCGTGACAGGGGTCAAGGGTAGGCCAGGCGCTGCAGTCCTGCTGAACAAAGGCTTGATCCTCTCCCCAGTAGGGGAAAGCGCATTGGCAGGATGAGGATTATGGAGTTAATCTTCCCAGGAGTGGTGGAGCAACCCTGCCTGTGCCCTGCCTGTGCCCAGGGAGCCTGAGCATGATCAGGGCCTCTGGGCTACTGAAAATCCATCCAGAACAGCAGCTTGGCATTCATTCAGTGCTTTGTTGTGTGTGTTTGCACTGCCCGGTGTAAGCAGAGTAATGTCCCTTGCTGGGGCTGTAAATCATGTGAAATGAGCCCTGGAGAGTAATGGTTGATAGTAAATTAATGGGGCCTTGCATTTTCCTGTAATTAGTAGCATCAGGTGGCTTAGTGGCAGATTTTCAGGCTGGGGGGGCCCTTTTCTGAGTTGTAGAAGCCCAGACTGGTTTGGGTTGGGAGGGACCTTAAAGCCCATCCTGTTCCAGCCCCTGTCATGGGCAGGGACAGCTCCCACTGGACCAGGTTGCTCAGAGCCCCATCACTGCCTTGGGAGCTCTGGGACTTGTCTGCTTCCCTCTGTGCCCAAATTTCCCAGCTGTTCTAGGTGGGAGCCTGGACAGCAGTGCAAGGAAAGGTCGACTTCTTCTGTCACCTAAACTCCCTTCAGCACCTCCTTGAAGCCCAGGTGAGGCACAGGTGAGGCTCTGAGCTCTTCCTTTCCCTCTGCCCGCAGTACCACAGCAGCCTGGCCTCCCTAAACGGCCTTGAGGTTCACCTGAGGGAGACTCTGCCCAAGGACTCCTCAGCCTCAGCCAGGACAAACTACAGCTTCACACACTATGACTGTGTCCAGAACGTCCTCACAGGTGAGCCTTCGTATTCAGGGACTGTAGGAGGGAACAATGAGGACACTGGAGTTTATGGGAACCTTTTCTCACACCTCAGACACCTTCTCAGGAGCATTTCTCAGCAGAGCACCCACCACAGAGCCCAGATCAAGGGCCATGTTGGGGGAGCTTTGTCTGTTGGGGTTGAGGGCATCCCCAGGCTGTTCTGCAGCTCTCTGGGGTCTGTGGTGAGCTCCAGAGCCTCTTCCTGCTCAGTGGACGGGGGCACACTGCAGAGTGGGTTGTTAACACCTCCTTTCTCCTGTCGTGCAGCCAACCTGCCCCACAGCCCCGGGCCCCTGGACCGGCACTTCCTGAGGGCGGCCACACTCATCCACTCCGACTTCAGCCAGCTCCCCACGGCCTCAGAAGTGATCATCAGGTAAGGGGTGCTCACAGCCCTCCTGTCCCAGGCACAGAGGGGTGGTCACAGAAGGGCAGAACCCCTTTCCAAGGCTGGCTGGGCTTCTTTGACACAGGTTGTGACCACACCCAAGGACCACGTTTGCTTTGGCTTGTGGGTTCCTTCACACTCTGCCTGGATGTTAAAAGGCTGCAGTGGCACCATGTTGCAGTCGACGTGGACACTGCACTCGAGGTGCTTCATTAATTTCATCAGAAGGCTTTAAGCAGCAGCACCCTGACATTCAAAAAGTCTCCCATACCTTCTCTCTGTACTTCTAAGAGTAGCTCCACACAGCTCTGGCTCTCCTTCTGTTCTGGCTCGCTCCTTCCTGTCCCTGGCACGGCCACCTAACCCTGTCTGTCCTACCTACAGCAGCTCACCTTTTCTGGCCCTTGCACGACCTCCTGTCCCTGGGTCTTCACAGCACAGTGAGCAGACTCCAACTGACTCTTCCCAGCTCACTCACTCTTTATCAAGCCCATGGCTGTGAGGGCAAGGGTGTTTCTACTTTAGGATAATCAACACAGGTGTAAGATATCAGAGGGGAGACTGCCTTCAGCAGCACCTCCTTTTGTCTCCCCACAGCACCAGGAGGGTGTGGACTGAGGGCACAGCTGAGTGGTGCCATGGCTTGGATTAAGATGCAACACTCCACACAAGCTGCCAGTTCCTGGCACCGTAAGGTTCTGAGAGGCAGTTTTAAATTTAGCTGTTCCTAATAAATCTGTGTCTCGGCAGGGAGCCAAAGGCGCCCAGAATTGGCAACCTAGATATTGTTTTCTTGCACGGCTGGTTGGGTTGGAAACACGCTGCCACGTGCGTGGCAAACTCAGTTGTGTTGGTCTTATCACAGCCAGAGCCCTTCCCAAAATCCAGAGCTTTTCCTGACATCCAGAGCCCTTCCCCAGGCCAGGGCTGAAGTGGACACCCCTTTCCTCAGCTTCGCAGATTTCGCCCACCTGGCCCTGCTTGTTTGTCCAAAACATGATGAAATAAAGCTGCTCTGGGAATTACACGGTTTCACTGCTCTGGCACCGCTTGCCAAGGGAATGTGAATCACACACTTCAGTGCTGGAGGACTCCTTGTTTAGCAGGAGCTTTGCTGGCTGCTTAAATCCAATCCTAAACTGACTGGCTAAGCTGGCGTGTTCCCTCTTACCCCGAAAAAAGCAACTCCATGTGTGAATCAGCCTGAGTAACAAGATGACTAAAACTGCTTTCTTTTATGGAGAGTTGTCACAGAAGGGTGTCAGCAAACATAGCAGTTGCTGCTTTCCTTCTTTGAGGAGGAATCCAGGGTCCTTGGCTTTGCTCCCTGCCAGCCCTCCTGCAAGGCATACTCAGGGAGGGGGCATTCTTAGCCTTAATTAATGTTTTTAATCACAGCTTTGGTGGTGACTGAATCTGACTCTTGTCTGAGCTTCAATCACACCTGTGACTGAACTCGTGGTTCCTGCTGGGCTGGGGCTTGGTTGTGGCCAGCAGCAGTGGGGGAGGAGGAATGTCAGGCACGAGGAGTGTTGCAGGCTCATGGTGCCCTGGGCTGGACTGGCAGCAAGGGGAATCCTTGAAGTGTGGCCATACACGGAATCCCAGAATCATTAAGTTTGGAAAAGCCCTCCCAGACCATGGTGTCCAGCCTGTGACCAGTGCCCACCTTGTCACCCAGTCCAGAGCACTGAGCTGGACTCGGTCACAGGTTGGACACCATGGTCTGGGAGGTGTTTTCCAAACTAAATGATTTTGTGATATCCCACTTTCCGTTTTAAGGATTCCAGGACCCTTTAGAATGAGAATCTGATTCCCTGTGGCCTTCAGGGGTTTGGTGCCTGTTCAGCTCCACGTTCCCTTGCTGAGACACCTGAAAGTCCCTCTCAAAACCTGGGAGCCCAGTGCCCAGGTGTGAATCTTGCCCAAAGCTGTCAGTCTGACCCCTGCCTTCCCCTGCCCCTCCAGGAACGCCTCCACAGCGGTGTATGCCTGCCGGAATCCTGTCCAGGAGACCTACTTCCAGCAGCTGGGAGCTCCCCTCCGCAACTCGGGCGTCCCCAACCCACACGACAGTGCCTTCAGCCTGCCCAGCAAGGCCAAGCAGAAGCTGCTGAAGCATGGGGTGAACCTGCTGTGAGCTGCTGTGCTCGGGCAACGGCTCAGCCCTGCGGAATGTTCGTCTCCAGTAAGGAAAACCTCAGCTGTTTGTGCAGACAGAGGCAGGAGGCCCTGCCCTGCCTCCGTGGGGTCTCCAGCCTGCCTGGCCCTAAGGAAGAGACACTCCTTGCCCTGTTCTGCAGCACGTTTCGGGCCAGTGCAGGTGTCACTGACAGCATTTACCAAAGACTGAGGACAGAACGTAGCGTCTTGGGGCACTTGGTTTACATGGACTTTACAGGGACTTTCTTGGTGCTCTGCAGATTCCCCACGTGCCTTGATCTGAGGTAAAACCTCACCTTGCTCTGAGTTACACAGCTCCCAGGCAGTGCTGGCTTTCAGAGATGTCAGTCAGCCACTGTCTGTGCCTGCACTTGCCCTGGTCAGACTTTGGCTTTATTTATATCCCTCAATCCATGGGAATGATCCTGCCATGACATAGTGCCTTCCCTTGGTTAGCAGTGCCTGCCTGTTCTCACCTGGGAGCAGAACAATCCCATTGCAGAGCTCACATTCCCTCTTTGGGTGCTCCCAGGAGGTTTTTACATCATAGGTGACTCTGGAGGGATGTCCCTGTCCCTCCACACCTCCCTGGTCAGTGATGGTCCAGCCCAGCCCTGCCTTCCTTGTGCCCACCTGGCCATGCAGCCTCACAGGGGCTGGGTGATGGTGGTGGTGGTGGTGTGAGTGTCCCTCAGCCTTGTGTTCCCTCCCTCCTGCTGCAGGACCTCACTTCACTGCTCTTACTGCTCCCTTTGACCACACTCTGCAGACCCCAAGGCTGCCTCTTAGCCAACTGTGCTGGTTTTTTAGGGACCAAAGAGGTTTTGTATCCCCTCAGCAGCTGTTCCCTTTCTGCTGTGACAGTGTCCCCAGTCAGTGGTGGCTGGGGGGGCCCGTGGTGGTGGCTGCTTGCACTGAGGGGTGGATACCTGTGTTTGGCTGGGCTTGGAACAGACACAGCCCTCAGTGTGACTGTGGAAATAAAGGAGTCTCCAAGGCTCATCCCAGCACTGTGTGTCAGCAGCCAGAGTCACGTTGTTGTCGTGTTTGTGTTTCCTGGTGTGAAGGGCTGGGTTGTGGGAGCTGTTGCCTGTTCAGCTCTGTGCCAAGGGTGGTTCCTGCAGGGCTGGGGTTGAACAGGCAGAGCCTGTTGGGTCAATCATTCCTGCAGAGCAGCTACTTGGAAGCTTCCTGGGGGACAGATGTGTGACTGGTGTCACCAGGAGATGGGCAGCAGAGACGTGAACGTGGGGAGGTGCTGAGCAGGCTCGTGCCAGCGTCAGAGCTGGGCACAGGAAGGTCACCACTGCCACAACTTCTGGTCCCACTCCAGCACAGACAGTTCCCAAGGTTGCTCTGCCATCCCAGGGCCGCTCCACAGACATTGCTGGGAATCTCAGAGGACTTCAGAGGATGAGCCAGCTGCTTGCTCAGGGGTGGCTGGGCACAAATGCCACCCAGCTGCCAGCCCTTGCAGCTGAGGAGGTGTTTCAGCAGGAGCAGAGTCATGTGGCACTGCTCCCATCCTGGGCATGGAAAGACAGGAGCCTGTTGGCAGCATAGGAGTGAAAACTCCATGGGGAGCCTGAGTTGGAGCCACCCCGGTGACCTCCTGCTTCAGTGACATCCATGTGGAAGATGGCACAAGGTAAGATGCTGCTTCCCTGCAGACTTCCTGCACACTTCCACTGGGTGATGGACAAACTGCTCTGGTTGTGGAGCATCCACAGGGAACATCGTGAGGAAGAACATCAGGGAGGCAGGGTGGGAGAAGGCAGGAGGGATGAGGGTTGTGTGCTCTGCGATATCTGCTCAGCTGAGCCAAGGAACCCTTCTGGGAGATGCTGCTCAGCCTGTCCCTTCTGTGCCCTCAGCAGATCTGGGTTCCCTCTGCAATTCCCAGGAGAGGAAGCCTTGGAACACCAGGAGCAGCTCCAGCCTGCTCTGCTCCCTGGGGAGATCTGCCTGGGCGCTTGGGAAGTGGTTGTGTGCTCTAGCAGGAAACACAGAGAAGTGGAAGGAAAAGCCTGAGAGGGACAGGAGGGAGATTTGGCACAGCAGCAAAGCACAAACTGGATGCATACTCCTTCCTGCTGCCATCAAGGATCTTCTGCTGCAATCTGCTGAGCCGTCTGCCAGCCAGGAACAGCTGGGCTGGCTCTGCTCCTTCAGCTGCTCAGGCTTCATCTGCCCACCCAGCCCCTGCCTGCTCACCCAGCCCACTCCTGCCCTGTGCTGGTCAGGAGGGAGCAGCCCACAGAGAGCTCCTGGCCTGTGGGGTGATGGCTCTGCTGGAAAAGATGCTTAAAAATGGGGCATCTTGAGCGTCAGGGGATAAGGAGCAGCTGGCAGCCAGTGAGCACTGCCAGGGGAGGCTCATGGGGAGCAATTCCTGTCCTGTCAAGCTGGCTTTGTGCTTAAGGGGGTGAGACACTGGTTTTCAGGCAGTTGGGTGGGATTTGAGCAGCACCCTCTGCCTTGGAGCTGCTCCTGGGAAGCTGCTGCCTTTGATGCAGCAGTGCAGGCAGCTGGAAGCAATTCCTGAAATAGTTTGTGGATGCTCTGGCAAGGCTGGTGGCTTCTGTGGGGCCCGGGGAGCTTCGGGCCTGCAGCTGCTGCTGGGGATGACTGGGGACAGTCTCTGCTGCCCTGGGCCAGGCAGTGGGGCTGGAACCCACAGCAGGTGGGGGGAGATGCTCCCTGTGCTCCTTGGCAGCCTGGGCTCCACTGATGTCACAGAATTCCAGAACAGTTTGGGTTGGAAAGGACCTCAAATATCCATTTGCAAGTCCCTGCCATGGGCAAGGATTCACCCACTAGACCAAGTTGCTCATGGCCCCATCCCCTGGGCAAATCCAGGCCCAGGAGGCTGTAACTGGTCAGGGCAGAGTTTCCATGGATTTCAGAGCACTACCCTTGCTCACTGTATCCCTGGCAAACAGGCCCATGCCCCCTCCCACCCCACAGCTCCTGCTCTTTCCAGGTCACTTCTCCCCACCAGCAGCCAGATAAAGCAGGACCCAACCCCTCAGTGTTTGCTTGACTCTGAACTCGTTAGAGCAGCAGGCAAAGCCTGTTCTGTTTTCAGCACAACTGTTTATTGATAATCTTTGCTTATCCACTGTATGAGTGTTACCAACCTTCGGACAGAGCCAGCCTGCTTCCCCAGGGCCTGTGTCCAGGTAGCCAATGCGTGTAGAAATCATGCACTTCAGGTAGTCTGTAACAAGACGGGTGTAAAAAATTCCTCAGATGTATTTGAGATCTCTGCCTTGTCTTGCAATCGAATCACTGCAAAGTCTTTAAAGAAGTTGTTGGGGGACAGGGCTGGTCCCTCTCGGGCAGAGCAGAGCTGTGAGCATCCACCACACGCTGTGCTTTGTGGGGGTGTTACAAACCAGCCCCCAGACCCCAAACAGACCTTGGTGCTGGGGGACTTCAGGAAATGCATGGTGGTCCCTGGGTGGGCTCATTGCTCAGGCTGTAGAATTAACCCCCCTTGAGAGCCTCTCCTGTGGTGGTGTCAGGTCCATGGGAGCTGCTGCTGTGTGTGCCTGCCCTGGCTCGAGAAAAGGAGAAGATGGAGCAGCAGAAGGGATGGTGACCTCCTTTCTTCCTATGGACAGACAAAACCCCCATTCTCTGTTTCCAAACAGCATCCCTGCCCCTGCAGGGCCTCCCATCTGGAGCTGGGAAAACTGAGGGTTGCAGATAGAGCAAGGAAGGGATTTGGGCAATTACTAACACCCTTGGTCAGACTGAAGAGCACGACTGTTGAGTGCTGTTCCCTCAGCAGGGTGGAGGTCGGGGCTCCTGCTTTGCTGGGCTGGCGGTGGATTCTGCTCCCTGCCTGGGTGACAAAAGGGATTTCTGAGGGCAGGAGGGCTGGGCAGCCCCAGCTGGCACATGGAGGAGGAAGCAGGAGCCCCAGGAAGGCTCTTTGCAGGCAGAGCTGTGCCCTGCCCACCTCATCAGACCCAGCCTGGGGGCAGCACAGTGCCCATGGCAGCCCCCAGTGTCCGTCTGTCCGTCCATCTGGGCAGGGCAAGCTGGTTGGCTGTTACGGCGGCGCGCGTGTTGTTCCTTGGACGACCACGAGAGAGAAATTTTACATTACATTCAAACGAGCACCCTTGGGTTTGTTAACTCTACTTCTGAACACCGCAAAACACAGTAGCAACAGAACACGAAGGAGCGGGGAGGGGGGCAGCGAGCCCCGGCGGGGCCGAGGCGCCGGCGCTTGGAAAAGAATCCCCGAAGCCAACGATGGAGGAAGGAGATGGGCGCGGATACACGTCACAGTTTCCATTTACAAGAGGCCCCCCCCCGGGAGGGAGCACCGAGGCCCCGTGCCGGGACAGGCCCCGGCCGAGCTGCCCTGAAGCCACCAGGCCGGGCAGCGCCGTCACCGTCCCGGCGCGAAGATGAAGTCGAGGGCTTGGCGCTCGGCCGCGGCCACGTTGGGGTGCCACAGGTCCACCATGAACACCACGCGGGGACCTTCCTCCGGGGCACCTGCGGGGATGGAAGCACAGGGTGAGGGCGAGGAGGCGCCTCCCCAGTGCAACCCCAGTGAAGAGCTGCTTACTGGGAACTCGGGGGACACGGGGCAGGCTCCTCGCTGCCAGGATTCCTGAGGCAGGGCCTCCTTGCAGCTGCCTCCTGGATCTGGGGGGGAATGGCTGCTGCGCCACTCCAGCCTTCCTGGCCCTGCACGGAGCCGCGCTTCCCCAAGCCCACAGCGGGTTTGATGTGCGAGCAACAGCTTTTGTTCTCCCGCTCTCTCCCCGGTGTAGAACAGCTCTGCCTGATGCTTTTATGCCACGGGCGGCTAATGCCGGGTAATCCGGGAGAGCTGGAGCGGAACAATCCGGAGAGCGTGGGGCTGTTCCCCGGCCTGGGAGGCAGAGGCACCGCTGGCACGTCAGCACCGAGCTGCAACAGGGCCAGGAGGCCGAGGCCGTGGCATCGCGGCCGGAGCTGCCCTGCAGAGCTCGGCAATGAGGAAGGCTGAGCTGCTGGGGCGGGGAGAATGTCAGCGGGCCCTGTGCTGGGCTGGCAGCGCTGTGACAGCACCATGAGCAAGGCACGGGCTGGCTGAGGGGGCTCCTGAGGGAGCATGGTCATGGGCAGCCCTGCCATGCCAGGGACAAGGGCTGATCCCGCCTGGGGCAGGCCAGGGCAGCAGGGGTCTGAGCCACACAGGGACTTCAGCCCTGCTGGGGCAGGAAAAGGGACTGGGCGTGGGTGCCCCCTCAGCTCATCCCCACACACAGAGGGGACACCACATCACACACTGAACTCACCTTCGTGGAACGCCGTGTGCAAGAAGGAGTCGTCGAAGAGCAGGCACCGGCCCTCAGCCCAGCACTGGGGCTCTCCCCCCACCACCAGTTCGCAGTTGCTGGGCGTCTTCAGACCTTCAGGCACAAAGAGATAGGACAGGGAGGGTCAGGCCGTGCCGAGTTCCCTGTGGTGGGGCAGCAGGGAGCAAACTGTGAGCTCTGCATGAGCCCCATGCTGCTGCTGAGGGGATGCTCCCCTGCAGGGAGTGACCTGAACCCCCAGCCTGAAGCAGCTCAGCCCCTGCCCACTCCCTGTCTGCTCCCTGCTGCCCTTTCACTGTCCCCAGCAAGCTCAGAACTGCAGGCACTGCTTTCATATCTGGAACAGCTTCCCAGTCCCCAGAGCCCATGGCCCCGAGGTGTGCACAGGGAGCTAGACTCCTGAGATATTTTCCAGCTTCAGGACCAAAGGCAGATCCTGCCTGCTCCTTCCTCCAGCCCTGCAGTGACAACCCTGGCCCAGGGAAGGCTAGGGGAGCAGGAATTGTACCAGGGCTGGAAAACAGGCTCAGCTGTGGCTCTGCCACAAGCTCCCCATGGACCTGCCCTGTCCCTTGGTCCCCACCCAAGGTGCTGCCTCAGGGTGACCCATGGGGCTGCAAGGACAGAAATCCAGGGAAGTCACAAAATGCTCATAGGGAAGCAGCTCTGTGAGGGCCACATGAAGGACAATCATAGAAATAAAATGGGTCTTTCCTTAAAATACCAGCACAAGCCAGGGCAGTTTGACAGGGGTTGATCCCATCACCTCCTGCACCAGGACTGCCACCCCCTGCAATGCTGGGGACACTGGAGCTGCTGCAGAGCCATCCTGCCCCGAAGATGCATCCGTGGCAGAGAAAGGGGTCAGGGCTCACGTGGCTCCCGAACGGTAACGATGCAGCAAACGAGCAGGACGGATCCAAGAGCGATGCCAAACCCAGCGAGCGCAGCAGGGACTCCCAGCTGCCCAGCAAAGCTGGGACTACAAAGCTGCTGTTTCAAAGGCTGCAAAACCCAAAGCCATTTCCCTGCACAACAGCCTCAGCTGGAGATGCTGGAAGAGGGAAGCTGAGCTGCTGGGGGATGTGGGGAGGTGGCAGCCTGCAGCTCTTCCACCCCACCTGCACCCTCGGGATGCTGCCCTGGCCCATGGATGCTGCCTGTGCCTGGAGTAAATCCTCAGGAGTGACTCCCCCCACTGATGGCTGGGCTGGCTTTGCAGATCCAGCTGCTTGAAAGGACAGGACAGGTTGTGTCTTAAACACATCCATGCCCTGGGCACAGCAAGAGCAGCCTTCCCAGCACCAAGATGGGGGTGCCAGTGTACCCCCAGCACAGTGCTGAGTCCCAGCAGAAGGACAAGCGAATGACTCGTGTCATTCTTCTGCCCAGGGCATGTGTGCTCCAGCTGTGCTCACCTGAGCCCACTTGGACATCACTGGTTCCTCCCAGGAACCTCTCTCAGCCCCTTAGGAGGGGAACACACCCCCCAGCATCCCAGAGAGAGGGGTCAGCCACAGGCTTCCTCCTGACACCAGCAAGGACAGGTCCCAGCTGCCCAGCAGCTCCCGGAATCAGCTCTGAAAACAACTGCCATTCCAAACAAATGGCCAGCACAGCCTGGGTGTGTTTACCCGAGCTGTTGGCTGAACAGGCGCGGTTGGTGTTTGCCAGCCGGGCCCGTGCGGTGCCTCCCCCGGCACGGTCGGTGCTGTGCCAGCCTGGCCATCTGTGCTGCCTGGGCTCTCCCCGTCCCTGCCCGCCGAGCGGGGAGCACTGTGCCACCAACCCAGCGCCTGACCCGCTGCAGGGGACTCCCCGGGACCGCCCTTCCCTCCAATTGCAGCTTTGCAAACCCCAAAGCAGCACCTCTGCTCCCATTCACCCATGCAGAGCACCCAAGATTCCAAGAGAGGGGAGCTGCCAGAGGCACAACACAGTCCTGGAGCAGCGCCCCAGGCTGCCCCACATCCTGGGATGGGACAGGGACCTGCCTGCAGAGAGAGGGATGTTCAGAGACCCCTATGTAAAATCAGCCCTGTATTGCATACCAGCAAGGGTCCACGGCCCTGGGTCAGCAGGAGGAGAAGGTGAAACCCCCCTGCTGCTGATCTGGAGACCCTGGGGCTGTCAGGTGCCCAGGCACCGAGCACCGGCCTCTCTTCAGGAGACTGTCACCACCAGAGCCCCCAAAACCTCCCTCAGGCCAAAGCAGAGCAGGTGTCTGAGCCCCAAGAGCAGGGGGTGCCAGCGCCTTCCCAGCAGCTCCTGCACCCAGGCCCAGCTGCAGCCCTCCACACCCTCCTGACACAGGAACCGTGGCACACTCACCGAGGTGGCAGCGGATGCGGATGTTGGTGGGCCCGTAGTGCTCGGCGATGACGGTGCCCGGGCTCAGCACAGAGATGCAGGCGTTGCCAAAGACATTGTTGCCAATGCAGGTACGGAGGCTCCCCAGCAAGCGGTACGTCCGTGGGCATCTCCGGCAGTTCCTGGGCACGCACATGCCCTGGTTCACCAGGTAGAAGGTGAACCACTCCCCGCTGGGCGTGCTGTTCATTTTCCATCCTTGCGGGAGGCTGCAGTTGGAGAACGCTTTGTACAGGGTCTCAAACTCGCACAGGATGGTCTGGAAGTTGCGCTCCAGCAACTCCACGTCGTGCTTCTGAGTGTCCCGGGAGAAGTAGGGCGTGGTGGGCAAGTCGGGCAGGAAGAAGACTTCCGGCTTCTGGATGGAGGGCCGGCTGTTGAGGTAGCGGCCCTGCTCACGGATGCCCTTGTGGATCCTGCCCATGCCAGACCAGGAGTAGCGCTTGGCGTACTCCTGCAGGTTGTGGTAGAGTTTCTGGTTGAGGCCGTCGTGGTGCGAGCAGCGCACGCACTCGGGCGACTGGCAGTACACGAACCCGTTCTGCACCCCGTTGGCCTCGGCGCTCTGCATCAGCGCGTTCACCGTGGCGTAGGCGCGGGGCTGCTCCCGCCCCACGTGGTAGCAGTACCACACGAAGAGGACCAGCAGGCAGGCGACGGCCGCCAGGGCCGTGGCGTCGCAGTCGCGGAAAGACTGGATGCCGGTGGCGATGAAATCCCGGAGTCCGTCCAGGGACCAGCTCCAGTCCATCAGCCACTCCAAAGACATGGTGGTGGTGCTGGGAGCGCGCAGTGGGGCCCGGCGGTCACTGCTCGTGGGGCTCAGGGGCACCCACACCATGCAGCCGGGCCGGGGCGCGGCGGGAGGGGGCGGCCATGGGCGAGCGGAGCGGCGGCTCTGCCCTGCGCTCCCAGGAGCTCTGCATCGGCAGCGGTGCCCCAGCAGCACCCCTGGGTCAGCAGCCACGTGGCCGGAGGGTCCCCGCCGTCGCTCCTGGGCCCATCGTCCTGAACGGCCGTGCTGGAGGGAGGTTCTGGGGAGAGAAACCCGGAGGTGTTAGGGAGAAGGCTGCCCCGTGGGGTCCCTGCTGGGGTCAGTGCACAGGACACGGCCGGAGCTCTGCGCTGGGACTGCGTGGAGCACTGGCTCCTCAGGGAGGGGGTGGTGGATAAGAAGCCCAACATCAGCCCCTGCTGAGTTAATCCCCCAGTGCTCTCAACAGCATCTTCCACAAATACCCAAATAAAAGGCAGCAAGGAGACCCAGAACCCATCTCCCCATGGCCTCAGTCACAATTTCCCCTCCTGCTCATCCTCCTGTTTCTCTCCTAAGCTGCTGCCTTATCATGTCTGAAATCTGGCTGCTAAGTGAATACACACCAAGAGTAAACACTTCACTGCCCTATCTGGCAGCACATCAGCTTATCCCCTCCATCTGACGCTCTGAAGTGGCTCTCCCTCCAGAGACTGAGCTGTGGGAGACCCCAGAACTCAGCCAGCACATGGCCACAGGAGCCAGCACATGGCCACAGGGCCAGCACATGGCCACGGGGCCAGCACATGGCCACAGGAGCCAGTCAGGGTGGTGGCAACAGGGGCAGGTCAGGTTGGCTTGTTTGATTTCACTAGCTCATCGGTAGAAGCACTGACTCTAAGTAGCAGGATGGGTTTATGAGCCAGGAAAGCCATCCAAACCCTCCCCAGCCCTTCCTGCCAAGGTCCTGCAGCCTCTCAACATGCATTTCCTTATCAATGGTGATGCAGATGGGGTCTGACCCTACAGCAGGGATGTGCTGCAGGGCTGGAGACCTGGGATTCAGGCAGTGTTACACCCCCAGGGAGGAACATCCACATACCCAACCTCCCTCCACCCTACTTCCTTGTAGCACGCTGCCTGCCTGCCCCATCCTGGGCTCTGCAGTCCACGTGGCATGTCCCAGCCTCCCGGGAATCTCAAGATAACTTTCCTCCATCTCCATGGCTGGCAGCCCTCCAGACACTCCCGCTCCTCCCGCCCAGGCCTCACTTCCCGGGATGCAACCACAGAGCTGGTCCCAGGGGTGTCCCCTGAGGCCGGCACAGCCCCCGTGCTACCTGCAGGACTGGAGCAGGACAGGGAAGGAGCAGAGCCCTGAGTGATGTGTACTCAGGGTGGCTCCTGCCCTGCAAGGGGAACTGCTCAGGCACAGAAGCCACACTTGGTCAGAGCCGATGGCAACACGAAGGTACAGAGGGGACAGAGCTGGGGGGTCTGACAGCCTCGAGGCCCCCAGGCCAGAGTCCTGCAAGGGTGGCACAGCACAAACACAGCCCCACTGCTGCCCCAGGTGCAACACCTCAGATCAGGGGGAAACCATCAGAGCAGCAAGAAATCCAAGCCCCCGTGCCCACACACTGCCTGCCTGACCCCAGAGAGCCCGGGAGCCTCGGGCTGCAGAGCCCTGGGGTTCTCTGGGCACACTCTCCATGGGACCAGCCCAGGAGCTGCCTCCTGTGCCAGCATGGACACCCCACGGCAAACCTGACCAAACCCATCTCCACAGGGGCTGGGGCAGGGCCCCAAACACGGGCACTGCTCCCATGGGACACACACACGGCGTGGCCAGGGCTGCGCAGGGCACCCAGTGGGTGCTGTCACCTCCCAGCCACAGCCCTGCACTGAGACCGGTCACATCCAGCAGCCCTGGCCCGAGATCCCAGAAAAGGCTCCTCAGCTAAGGATAAGGGCAGAGCCATTCCAGGGAGCGCAGATCAATTCCACGTTGCACCGAAGTTGTGCAGGACGTGGAGGCGAGCACGGTGCCAGCAGCAGCTGTGTTACATAAGGAAGGCAGAGGCTTCGATGCAGCGCAAAGTTGCATCTCGGAGGCTCCGTGGTGGCTCCGGCATCTCCTGGAGGCAGCGGGTTCCGCTCAGCCCGGCCAGGGTCCCCGGGCCGCGGGCCTGCAGTGACGGGGACGCGTGGCGGGGATGTCCTCGGCTCCGCACGGCTGGTGTCGCCTTTGGGAGCAGCACGAGGATCAGGAGCCTGGGGGCGAGGCGGGATGCCGGCTGCCACTCCGGAACCGGAGCGGCGGGTGCTCCCTTCACCCTCTCCTGAGCACGCCACCCCGCCGGTGCCACCAGAGTAAGTGTCACCCGCGCGCTGCTCTCACCCAGTGTGACGGTGTCACCCGGCGTGGCGGCGTCAGCGGGTGTCACCGGTGCGGCCGCATCACCCGGCGCGGCAATGGCACGGCCGTGCCGCCGTCCCATCACCCGGCTCGCCGGTGGCACCTGCCGCCGCGCTG
>VWYO01026736.1:111184-122850 GCA_013400275.1 Rhadina sibilatrix | reverse complement strand
GGGACACGGGACACGGGACACATCACACGGGACATGGGACACATCACACAGAGACACAGGACACGGGACATGGAGACATGGGACACGTCACACAGGGACATGGGACACAGAACACGTCACACAGGACACGGGACACGTCACACGGGCCAGTGGCCCCCAGTCCTGCCCGGGCACAGCGGGGGTGAAGTGCAGCAGCTGGGACAAGATGGGAGCATCCAGATTTTGGGCTGTTCTGGGCCCTTCCCTCCAGGACAGACACGGAGCGTGTCCAGGGAAGGGAACAGAGTTGGGGAAGGGGCTGGAGCACCAGGAGTGGCTGAGGGGGCTGGGGAAGGGGCTCAGCCTGGAGAAAAGGAGGCTCAGAGGGGACCTTGTGGCTCTGCACAGCTCCCTGACAGGAGGGGACAGCTCAGGGAGGGTCATGCTCTGTTCCCAGGGAACAAGGGATAAGGTGAGAGGAAATGGCTTGTGTCAGGGAAGGTTTGGAATGGATGTCAGGGAAAAATTCTTCCCCAAAAGGGCTGGCAAGCACTGAAACAGGCTGCCAGGGGTAGTGGTGGAGCTCCCAACCCTGGAGGGGTTTAACAGCCATGTAAATATGGAGACATGGTTTAGTGGTGGCCTTAGCAGCGCTGGGGGTCAGTTGAACTCAACAATCTCAGAGGGCTTTCCCAACCCAAATCATTCCATTTTTCTATATTTGGTGCCCATCAAAAGGCCCTGCTCCCCACCCCATGCAGAAGAAGCCCCCTGGAAGCTCTCTGCAGTCCCAGGGCTGTGGGGAAATGGCTCCTGGAGCCTCACCTGTCCTTCTCGGTCAGCAGGAGCTTCTCGAAGTGCAGGTGCAGTTTCTGGCCCGGGGGGGCGCCGATGGCCCAGACGCAGTACATGCTGCCAGTCTGGTTCCCGCTGTAGCTGGGGGACAGCACGCGGCCGATGGTGGCATTGTGGACTGTCCCTCCACAGGGAGCTGCAACACAGAGCACGGCCCCCCCGGGATGGGCACGGGGACAGTGGCACCTGTGCTCCCCCCTGCCCAGCTCTCCTCAGAGCCCCCAGCACACAAACCTCTGCTTTGCTCTGTCTGTGCATCGTTATACCCACAAATGCATATTTATACTCACACAGACACATAAAATCTTAATTTACTTTCCTTTTGCTGCCTAATGAGGGGACAGATTCTGCTGTCACTGCCTGACCACCTGTGGCACCTCAAGGTCACACTCTGTGCAGGGCTGGGAAAAGGCCTGGCCCCCTCCCAGGTGTTGCTCTGTTTTTTCTGTTCTTCTCTGGTTTTTTAAAAGTTTTTCTAAAGTTCTGCTTCAGCCTTCTGTATTTACCTTTTGTAATGGAGTCTGTCATGGATTTTCACATAAACAAGGATTTTCACATAAACAACCTGTTGTTGTTGTAACTGTTCTTTCATGTTTACATTCTTCTCATAAGGAGGAGAATTGATGGACTGTTGGTTTGACCAGTGTGGTTGGAGGGGAAGATTTCCTTCCTCCAATCCATGGTCACTGCTGGAATTCTATAAATGTTGAGGTCTGTAAATGAACTACCCCTTTTTTGCCTTGGACATCTCATCATGCTGATGAGTGTCACTTCTTTTGTGTCATACTGTGACACCCAGGACCACATGGGGCAAAGAAAGGGACTCATGTTTTCCCCAGTGGAGCCCAGCTTTCCACCCCTGGGGCTGGGATGTGCAGGTACCTGAGCAGATGGGCTCGGGGCTGCTCCAGTGCGGCCGGGATGCGTTGATGCAGGTCAGCATGCGGGGGCCCTGCAGCTCGTAGCCCAGGTGACAGTGGAAGTGGGCAATGCCACCCGAGTGCAGATCCATCACCGTCACATCCCCAAAGTCAGGTCTCCGTGGGAAGTTGCAGCTCAGCATAAACACTGGAACAGACACACATTGGGAGCTCAGGGCTCAGCTGCTCCCCAGCCAGCCCCTGGGGACATGCTGTGGTGCCTTAGATTTTAGCTTTCATAGTTTCAGATTCTGGGCCGCCTAAGGATGTAGTTTTGAGCCTCATATTAAGTGCTAGTAAGCTCCCTTTACAGAACAAGTAGACAAAACAAATCTTTTCCTGTTGAGGACCAAGGACAACTTTCAGCCCAAAAAGCATAAACAACAGTGACTGAAGGGAGGAACAAGAAGGATGGGACCTCACAGCCTGAAATTGTAATTGGACAATTAAACCCCAATATGCAAATGGACCAAAACTGATAAAAATGTAAAATCTCATGATGGGGCAACCATTTTGTGTGGCCATTCCCTGACCCACCCTGGGTGCAGCCTTGGTCAGGCTCCTGTAATGCCCAGGGTGAGTCCTGGGAGCCTTTTAATAAATATCTGCTTCATTCTCTAGCTCTGTCCAGCCTCTGTTTCAGGTCAGCCTTCCTAAGGCATCAGCTGGATGTGCCCACGTGTCACACAGAGCAGCAGCAGAGCACCACCAACCCCCCGCTGCCGCCGCTTCCCCACCTGTTACTGCTCTTGCCCAAGACCCAGTTTCTATTTTAAAAATAATTTGCTGGAACTCATTTATTTTTTAAAGCTCCTCGAGGTAAAAAATAGACTGGCAGTGTGAGTGTGTGCAGGAGGAGCTGCTGCACGGGGACAGAAACGGGGCAAGGCGGGTGTGAGAGGCACAGCCAGCTCCAGGGCTGGGGACATCGGGGCACACTGAACCCTCTGCCCTGGGCACGACACCCCGACCTGCCCCAGCAGATGCTCTGGGCACGGGCAGGGGGTTATTGGGTGTCNATTTGGGGGTGAAATTTGGGGTCTGTGGGATGGAATTTGGGGATTTGGGTATCCCTGGGGAGTATTTGGGGGTTATGGGGGGAAATCTGGGGTCTGTGGGGGGTACTTGGGTGGGTTATTGGGTGCCCCTGGTCTGTGGGGGCACAGCCCACTGGTTTGACCCTGCAGCCCAGTGGGGCTGACCCCAAACCCCACCTGCCCATGCTGGGGGCACACCCACCCTGGTAGTGGAGCTGGAAGGTCCCCACCACGTCGTCCTGGAAGGTGCGGAAGTAGACGGAGATGGTGTTGGTGGGGCTGCGGATCACCTGGCCTTCCACCAGCAGGGTCTGGTTGGCCAGGACCACCAGGGCATCGCCGTCCACGCCGCGGATGGACAGCACCTCCCCGTCAGACAGGTTGACGCTCTTCACCTGCGGGCAGCAGAGACCTGTGAGCTGTGTGGCCCCAGTGATCACATCCCAGACCTGTCACACAGACCCGCGAGGCTGTGCTGCAGCAAAAGCAGGGCACTCCTCAGGGTTTGGTGCAGCCCTGGTTGGTGCCCGAGATGTTTTGGTTTTCAGAAATTCTTTTCCCAGGGAATTTTCGGTGAATAAGAGACATGTTTTTTTTGTAACTATAAATTTGTTTACATTCCTTTTCTTAAGAGGGACTTCTTCTTGATGTCCCTCTGGTCTGACCAATGTGATTGAAGAGGTTTGTCTTTGTTTCACCAATTGGATTGGTCTGTGTAGAGTAGTATAAAAGGGGAGACACATCCCCAGAAATAGTCATTTTCAGCCTTCTGAAGTCAGAGTCTGTGTCGTTGTGGTGTACAACAGCATCAGTTTGGTGCTCACCACCCACCCCGTGCACCAGGAAACCTCCCCAGGATCCCTCACCCAGCCGGGGAGTGCTTGGGGAGCCACACAGCAAGTGCATCTTAATGAGTGGTTCCGAGAAGGCTTTAATTATTATTTGGAAATAGCTGAGCAGTAACCTCACATTTACATTTCACGTCCATTTAGCTTAATAAATGGGCTCATATTTCAGCAGAAAGATGCTCATCAGACCGTTTGTTTCCCTGAGTGTGCCAGGCCCGGGGCTCTATATTTAGCAGCAGCCCAGCCGTGATTGGGAGCGCTCCCGACGATGTTGTGACTGCAGGGATTGGTGGCTGCTGTCACCGCCGTGCCCACCTCCCCCTGGCACACAGGGCTGGGATGTGCCCTGCTCCAATGGCACTGCACGGAACCACCCTCAGCATCCTGAGCCTGCTCCTGAGGCAAAACCCCTGGAAAATCCCGTTCCTCGCTGCAAAGCTGGATTAACATCCCCAGGCTGGTTCAGAGCACCCAGCCTGTGTTTCAATCCAAGAGGAGCTGATTTTGCCTTGTTTTTTCCAGCTGGGTCCTGGCAGGGAAAAGCATTGTCTGGAGCACGGGCCACGTGCAACTCTGACCCACAGCCTGCCCTGGGTCATTTACTCTTTTCCAGATATTGTCCTGAAAATGTGCCTCCCCAGCACGGCCAGCACACACTGTGCCTGGTGGGATGGCTCAGATCTGATTATTAATAAATGGGATGAATTAAGTGTTATTTGGGCAAATTATTTGGAGTCCAGGAATCCAAGTGGGCTCCATACGACGCCAACGATTTTCCCCAGCTCCCACTGGGACAGAGCTTTGCTTCTCCAGCTGGGTCTGGATCCCTGCAAAGATTTTTTTCCAAGGTGTTTCTAACAGATTTTGTTCTGCAATCACTTGAAGCCAAACCTGTTCCCCAGCTGGCTCCCTCCAGTGCTGGTGGCACCACGCACATGACACAGAGCCAAATCCCTCCAGGAAACTGGGAAGGGGATTCAGGGGAGCAGCTGGAGCAGGCAGAGCTCTGGGGGAGGGAGGAAGCCGTGCTGGGAGGGATCAGTGCTGGGTGTCACGGGACACACACCCTCTGTTCCACCATCAGCCTCCCCTCGGTGAAGCCAGGGGAGCAGGGTGTCACCACAAGCACCATTCCCTGTGCCAGCACCAGGCTGGCATTCCCAGAGGAGCCTGGAGTAACCAGAGGGTGCAGATGCTGCCGTGGCCCCACGCCAGGCACCGTCAGCCCTGCGAGAGGGACCATATGTGCCAGCTCCTGCCAGGGGCTGGGAGCAGGGGCTCTGACTTCAGTCACAGCTCCTCCAGAGCCCTGGGAAGGCAGGAGGGATCCTCGAGTCAGGCTGCCAGCCTCGCTCACCCACTGGAAAACCTCTTTAGGGAAATTCTATCTCCTGCCAAGAAGATTCAGGAATTTTAAAAATAAATGTAATTTCGTGAAGCGTTTGGAGAGCTGGCTGCTCCCAGCTCCCAGGGCTGCAGTGATACAGGCAGGGACACAGCTCTCCCTGGAATGCTGTGAGGGGTGCAGGGAGAGGCAGGGAGCTGGGCAGAGACCCCGAGCTCTCACACAGCCCAGGGCGGCCTTTCCCAGGACCATGCCTGACATCCAGGCTTTGCGTCCACTCCTCCCTAAAGGCAGATTTCCCCTGCAGTGAGTGAAGGTTTGGCTCCAAAGGAAGTAGAGGACCCCTATGGCCTCCTGCATGGCTCCAGGTGCCTGCAGGAGCAGTTTTGGGCAGGGCTGGAATGCTACAGGCACCACCAGGCTGTCCCACAGCCCCTGCAGGGAGAGGGGACTGCCCATGCAGGGGGTCCCATCCCGGGGGCTTCTCTTTGCTCAGGGCGATGCCTTTAACGAGATTCCCAGGGTAACAGGCAGCACCTCCCTGCTACAGGAGTAGGAATCAAACCCAAACCCCTCCGATGGGACCCCATACCCCACACCCCGGGTTATCCAGCTCCTTCCCTTTGGAATTCACCTCTGAGCCCCCAGCCCGCAGTGCTGCAGCACAGGGCACTGCCAGCTGCAGACGGGGCCATGCTCCACCAGCACCGACCTGCTGTTGTGATTTAATTTGTCTGAAACGCTCCGAAGCGTCAGCAAAGCAAAATGCAAAGCTTGGGGGGGTGGTGGTGGGAGAGGCCAATTTTATGCTCCATTAAAACCTCAGCTCGCAACGGAGTGAGGTCAGCAGTGGTGTCACCTGATGGATTATGGACAGAGGCAAATTTACAGCAGAGCAGCCTGTCTTTAGCACCCTGTGGATCGGAGGAGACAGTTGCTGTGTCCATGCTGCCATGGAAAAGTGGCTGAGCTGCTCAGGCTCTCCAGTGCTTGCCCTGCACTGCTGCTGCTCCCAGGGCAACCTCCCCACCAGGGCTGGCAGCCAAGGTGGCCTCGTGCCCTGGGGGCCAGCCCCTGCCTGTGCCCCCCCAGGGGGACAGCGGGGACAACCCCACTGGAACTCCTGCTCCTTTTAATGCCCACTTCTAATTACACAAATTTGAAGTGAGGGGATTTTCGTTGGATGTAAATGGTGACACGGAGAAAACACAAGAAAGGATTGTAGGGAGCGTGGAGATCCTGGGCTGGTTTGGCCTGGGGAGCATTTGGGACGTGCAGAGGCCCCTGCCCTGCTTGCAGCCTCACCAGGCTGAGGGATGCTCCTTTTGGGGGGAGCTGATGGCACGATGGTGCAAATCAGCTCGGGTGAGACCCCCTGCTCTGATGGGTGGGCATTTGCTGGGCACCTGCACCAGCCAGAGGAGGAACCTGGGCTGCCCTCCTGGGCTTCCTGCACCCTCAGAGCCACCCAAACCCCTCCCAGCAAATGGGGGGGTGCAGAGGGCAGGGGGCTGGTGGCTCCTCCCCATCAAGTGCCTTTTTAACAACCTGCTGCCAGCGCCTCCCGGTTAAATTAATCGCGTGACATTTAAAGAGTTTGATCATCGCTGACATTCAGGCTGTTCCAGCTCCCTCACAGAGTTCATTTATTACAAACCCTCAGAATAAAATCTAATTTTTTTCTTCCCCCTGGAAAGGGGTATTTTACCAAGTGAAGGTGCCCAGAGTAGGGGTGCCTGAGGCTTGGCATCACTTGCTGTGGGTCTGGCACAGCTCACCTGCAGCTCGACGCCGTAGCCGGTGTAGACGGTGACGTTGTAGGTGCACTGCAGGTACCCGTGCAGGGGCAGAGGGGGGTAATCCGTGGAGTCGATGTAGCCCTCGGGGTCGTGGAAGCTCATGCTGCACAGCACTGAGGGGACACACAGCGGGGTCACACCGAGGGCACTTCCCTCCCACGCCCCAAAACCCAGCGCCCCAGGCCCTGAACCAGCAGTGATCCCATGGAATTACAGAATCCCAGAGTGGTTTGGGTTGGAAGGGACATTAAAGCCCTGCCATGGGCAGGGACATGTTCCACTAGGCCAGGTTGCTCTATGCCGCATCCAACCTGGCCTTGGACACTTCCAGGGATCCAGAGGCAGCCATAGCTTCTCTGGGCAAGCTGTGCCAGGGCCTCACCACCCTTACAGTGAAGAATTTCTTCTCAATATCCCATCCAACCCTGCCCTCTGGCAGGGGGAAGCCATTCCCTCTTCTCCTGACACTCCAGTCCCTTGTTTAAATTCCCTCTCCAGCTCTCTTGAAACCCCTTTAGGAACTGGAAGGAGCTCTAAGCTCTTCCTGAAGCCTTCTCCCAGCTCTCCCAGCCTTTCCTCATTGGACAAGTGTCTCATCCCTCCAACCATAAAGTACACGAAGAAGAGAAGATTTTAGGCAGCCCCCAAAACCCGGGTGCTGGCCTGATTTTGGGGATTGGCTCCCTAAACTCAGGCGTGCTCCCCACCAGTGCCACATCCCCGTGCCCGCGCTCAGCTCAGCTCAGCTCAGCTCAGCTCACCCGGGGTGGGCTCCGTGGTTGTGACGGTGGTGGTGATGATGGTGGAGGTGGTGGTTTCCTGGCTCTCCTCGGACGCGGAGCCGTGCCCATCCCTCTCCGCGCTGTTTGTCGGGATAACGGGAGCCGTGGTCGGAGCCTCTCCAGCGTCCCCTGTGCCATCAGGGAAGGGCCAAGGGAGGGCTGGGGGCAGGGTGGAAGGGGAGATCTGCAGCGTGGGGCGGCTGGTGGTGGCCTGGTCCCCCCAGGGCAGCTCGGAGGGGCTCCTTTCCACCTCCTCTGCTGGGATCCGCAGCCCCGGGGCGGCCGTGGGGAGCCTGGAGCTCCGTGGGTTGGCTGGGGAGGCAGTCCCAGGGGGCCCTGCCAGGGTGGGCTTCAGCCTTGGGTGCTTCCTTCCCATATTCACTTGCTTTAGAGTCGGTGGCTTTTTCTTAACGGGAGAAGTTTGTTTGGCATCGGGTCTGGGGGCAGCGGCGGCCGTCGGCAGGAGCGGTGTGGCCTCCTCCGCTGGGGCGGCACCGTCCTCGGGGGCCGGCAGGAGGTTGAGGGCAGTGCCCTGCCTGAGCTCCCCAGCTCCAGGCTCTGAACCCACGGCATGCCCAAAATCCTCAGCTCCCCCAGTCAATCCCGTGCCATGCCCAAGCTCTGCAGCTCCAGTGCCCGCCTTCTGCGGCAGCTCATCCGCAGCCAGAGGGTCCGGGCTGGCCGGCACCAGCGCTGCCCCCGATCCGCTGTCTGCAAAAAAAAACCAGGGAAAAGTGAGACCTGGGCAAAGCTGGGCACCAAATTAGAGCTGTGCTGCTGGCGTGAAATCAGCCCCCTGGGAAGCTGTGGCTGCAGGAACACCCACCACTTCCCAAAGAAGGAACGAGCGGCCCCCACAGCTCAACACACCCGCCTTGGCAGAGCCCCCTCAGGCACCGGCGTGTTGGGCAAACCCAACCCAACATTTGATGGGAACAGGGATGGGGGGGGGACAGAGAGAGTGACCAAAGCTGCCCAGAGCTGCTCTGGCCAGGAGGTAATTGCAGAAATACAGATTTATCCACCACTGTGGGGTGACTGGGCTGTGATCCACGGGCTGGAATTCACCGTGAGCTCCGTGAGACGCCTCAAAGAGCTCCGAGAGCCTGAGAGTCAACGTTTTCCATGGAAACAGCAGTTGCCAGGGAAAGCACTTAATGCACGGTACTTAAAGACCGTAATTCCAGCCCCCTCATGTCCCCTGGGAGGGTTTGGAGCCCCCGGAACAGAGGGTCCCTGTCCCTCTGTGGGCATAGGGGGTCTGCAATCCCCCAGCCCCACTGCTGGACGGGCTGCCCAGGTTCGTGCTCCCCTTTGTGGCTGCACAGGAGGGCACTGACCAATGCCTAAAGCAGCTCGAGCTGCTGTGACATGCCCGTGGTGGCAGCCAGGACGTGTGGCCAGCACAGCAGCAGCTCTCCATGGGGTGGGGGCTGGAGCAGCAGTCAGGGTTTGCTTCCCAAGCAGACTCCAGATAAACCTCGGCTCACCTCGGCAGTACAGGTGCTTTAAACAAAAGCACAACTCTTAGGTTGCATTTAACTTGATGTTTTCTGTTTCAAATTCTGCTAGTTAAGGTAGGACTGGAATGAAAAGGGCTGGGGGGGGTGGGGGGAAGGGAGCTTTTTTATGTGAATCCTGAAACACGGGGACACTGCTGGGTGACAGTGCCCAGGGGGCCCGAGGGAGGGCACAAGCAGCCCGTGCAGAGGGACTGAGCAGTGCTGAAAACTGACTTTGCTCCATCTTCTGGAAAATAGAAGCAGTTTCTGGCAAGAACCAAAGATAAGGAACACAACAGGGAAAGGCAAAAGCTGGTGAATTAGCCTGAAGAATGGAGCTGCCAAAACTCTGGCAGTCTCTACACTGCTCCTCGGCCCTGGACACTCTGCTGGTGCCTGGGCTGGTCCTTTGCCCCTGGGACAGCCAGGGAGAGAGCTGTGCCTGCCCCAAGCCACTGCACCCTGCTGCCACCACCAGCAAACCCATCCCGGCCCACCCAGGGCTTCCTGGCCTCTCCTGCTGTTTGCCACAAGTTAAAACATTAATTCCTTAATTAGCAAGTGGTTCAGCAAATCCATCACCGATTCCCTGAGCGTATTAGGAGACACACACATCATCTGCAACCATCAGCTTGTGTCAGCTCTGAACAATCTCCCCCTAGGAGGGCTGGGTGCCTCAGTATCCCCACACTTCTAGGGGGCAGACCAGGGGCTTCCACACCCTCTGCTTGTTTCTCGGTGTCTCTGCTTCCCTCTCCATCCCACCCTGGGCTGATCTTGGCCTCCATGGGCACCGTGTCATGGGCTGGTGGGGGGAAATGCCTCCAGGGCCGTGCCAGTGGCAGCTCTCCCTCCCTGAGAAGTTTTGTGGGGCTACTGTGGACTCTTCTCTTCCTCCCCACCCCAAGCCCAGGAGGAGCAGTGGGTGGTTGCTCTCCCATGGCCCAGGTGACAGCTTTAGGACTCTGCAGCAGCAGGTTTTGTCCACCATGGGAGGAGATGGGGCTCTCAGGCAGAGGGGAGGAAGCACAGCCCTGGGATAGGAGAGGGCTCACTGGCTGGTGGGACACGGTGGGACACGGTGGGACACGGTGGGACAGGCTGGGACGTGCTAGGGCCGGCTCACAGCAGCACAATCAAGGATCCCGGGTCCTTCAAGCCGACGCACTCCCTAAAACACCAACCCAGGATCCCGGGGTTATTTGTCATGTGAACCCTACTTCTTAATGGATTGTGCCTTTAAACCATATTTTATGCTTTTGGAAAGCTGACTAATTCCTTATTAGATCCTTTGCCAGCATGCATTTACTGGGTTCTGTCCTTAACAAAGCATGAAATAAAACACTCTGTAAAGCGACTCCTTAATGAGACACTAAACATGCCGCAGTTTGTAAAGGGCAAATGCGCATTCCAGGGAAGCGGAGAGGGCGGAACGCAGCCAGGCTGGAGCAGGGGAGGGGGAGGCACAGGGCCCTGGCATCCGGGATCGATACTGGCTTATTCTGCCTTATCAGAAAGAGAATTGATTGTCGATCTCAGCTCCGGATTGATCGCCACCCCCAAACCCCAGCTGTGCTCCAGCACCGCCCGGGGCTGCCAGACCCTGCTCCTCCCCCGTGGACCTCGGTGCTGCCCCACAGCCCCGCTGTAGCCCCCCGCCCACTCATTCCTGCATTTGGGAAGCAGAACTGAGTATCCCCATCCTTAAGGAAGGATTGCAGTGGGTTTCCATGTTCGCAGGGCCAGGGTGGGCTTTGGTAAGGTCCTTTCCACCCTCATCTGAATCCCAGCAGTTGTTCTGCCACCTCCAAGGCCCACGGGGTGATCATGACCCACACACAGGCCCCTCCCCAGCTGCCGAAACCCATCCTGCTCTGCACAAGCGATCAATCCAGAGCTGCTGGAAGAGAAACGCTCACGTTTGACCTTGATCTAATCTGCTCTAGCAGCTCTGGAGGAAAGAAAGGCTGTCGAGATGCACCAGGGGTTTATCTTGTATCTGGATCAGGAGCTCTCCGCGGGCGGCTCGGCACCGCAAACCCTTCTCCAAACCCATGGAAACCTCCGTGGTGGCCCCAGGCTGCGGCACCGGGGGGCTCCGTGCTCTGCAGGGCAGCGTGGGCACAGCAGCTGCTCCCGCAGGATGGGCCAGGCAGGGCCGGGGCGGTTTGGAGNTTCCAAACCCAGGGCGGGGGGGGGGAAGGGGTGGTGGAGGTTTGTTGTAGGGGACTCCCTTTTAGAGGTTTTCCCCTAATTTGTCCTAAAGCAACACAGGAGCACAAAGTGACCTGAAGGCAGAAGGACAAGGGTCTATTCTGGGCTGTGCTGGATAGCGGCTGTGTGCAGACACCGCGCAGGGGGCTGGGCTCTGGGGAGGATGTCTCCAACCAGCCTCAGCCCCCACGGTTTATACTGAGCCAAGGCGGAAGCAGCGCCGGTGCCGAGCCTGGGCTGTCTGTGTGTGGGAGCTGCCAGCGGGGCACTATTTCCAGCTGGGCGTTGGGGCCCGCAGCGGGGACCCAGGAGGCTCAGAGCCACCCCAAAAGGTATCTCGTTAGAGACACCCTGGGAGGTCAGAGCAACTCCCTCAGCTGGTAGA
>VWYO01026736.1:100592-110893 GCA_013400275.1 Rhadina sibilatrix | reverse complement strand
GAGTACCCTAGGGACTAGGGAACTCAAGGGGGTTTTTATGGGGAACTAAGGTGGGAGGGGAAGGGGTACAAAGCCAATAGTTTGCAACAGATCTACATAGAAATCTCCTGGAGGATTGTGGGCTCTTTTAGTGGTCGCCGTAACTGAAGGACTGCTTCTTATCTTAGTGCTCTGGCAGAGGTGTTGTGCAATTCTTCTTATCTTCTCCAAGGCAGAGCCACTGGGGCTCTATCGACCCCCACAGGGCACAGCCCCATCCCAGGGCTGGGCTGGTGGCACCAGGCTCTGGAGAGGCAGCAGGACAGGAGGGGTGGCAGGGCAGCAGCTCCTCTCGCCCGGACGCGGTGCTGGGGGTTTGCAGGGTGCCAAGCACTGCCCACCTGAGCAGCAACAGCACAGAGGCACCAAAATCATCCTCCTCGGCCCCAAAGCTTCATCCCCATGCCAGAGGAGCCCCGGGACCCCCAGGCAGGTCTGTGTCCAGTGAGCAGCAGTGGCCAACACGCGAGTGTTGCTCCAGAGGTGCCGTGGCACGGGGAGAACCTGATTGCCAAGATACCTCAGCCAGAGGGGCTTAGAGGAATTAGAGAGCTGCAAATGCCTGATAAAAGGATGCTGGAAAATCACAAAGGCCTCATTTTTGCTGCTGTGCTCCTGGAAGAGCCAAGGCAGGAGCAGCCGTATCACAGCTCCAGTTACTAATGCCGATGGTATCGCCCTGAGCACTCGCTCCAGGGAGGGCAGCTGGGCTGCTCCAGCTCAGGAATCACTGTCCAGAGGGGTTTAGGATCTGATTGTAGCAGAAATGAATAAAGCTGATCCAGTCACTATTAATGGTGGTGTTCAGCTCTGCCTGTGTGACGGGCTCAGGGGCATTCATGGGTGCTGGGCTGGGCTAATCCTGCCTGGAGCTGCTGCTGGCATCATCTCCAAGCCCTCGTGGAGAGCTGGGATTTATCCTGCACTGCTCAGCACCCTCTGCATGCAGGCTGAGCCCCTGGAGTTCCCCCATTCCCACACAGTCGATGCAGGAGGGTTGGCAGGAGCTTCCATGCACCTCAGTGATGGAACGGGAACTCTCCTGCTGGGGGTGAGTTCATCCAGGGCTGATCCAGGTCCTGGATAAAGCAGGGAGGTTGAGGCCAGGTCCTGGTGCAATCCTTCATCACCAGGGGGCTGAGGGAGTGGGAAGGGGCATCCTGGGCACCTTCTGCTCTTCCACTTCTTCCCACGCCAACCTCCAGCCTGTGCAAATCCTCAGGGAGGTAAACAGAGGGCTTGGGTGGGAAGGGACGTCTGAGGAAAAGCAGGTTGTGTCCATCAAAACGCTTGGCTGTGATCGGTTTGGTTTCAGATTTTAAAGGCTTTTGGCCTTGAATCTTGAGGAGCAGAAAAACCTTAATTGAAACCATCTTTCACTGCCCGAAAGGCCCCGCGGGCGGATGCAGCCTCGAAGGCCGCCTGCCTCCGAGCAGGAGATGCCAATCCCGGGTTTTTCCTGCAGTCACAGTTCCAGCAGATTCAGTTTTTCCAGCAGGAAAGAAAAAGGAGAACTTTTCCTCAAGAGCATCCTGTCAGCTCCCCCTCTAAGCAAATAAACCCGTAGCCATCCGATCTGGGTGAGTCATCCCCGTGGGAGCTCCGGGAAGCGCAGCTGGAGCAGGCGCTGCCCGCGGCACCGGGAGATTCGGAGCCGCTTTCCCGGCAAAGGTGAGACAGGGACGGGAGGGCTGGGGATGGATTTCAGCCCAACGTTCCCACTGCTGCTGGAGAAAAGCTCCTGCTGCTCTCCTCTCTGGCACAAGGATGAAGCGGCGGTGCCTGTCCCTGGGTCCTGCCCGGTGTGGGTGACAGCCTGGAAATGCTGGGAGCCTCTGGACTCCAGTGGGGAAAGCTGGACTGTTCCACGGAGCAATTCATGGGAGATAATCCAGAGGAAAAGAGATGCCCAGCTTTTGCTCGTGAAGACAGCGCAGCAGGGGCCAAGAAAATTTGGAGCTGTTTTCCTCCCATTCCAGGGGACACCTGGCTGTCCCTCCTGGGCTGTCCCTTTGTGCCACATCCCCTGCAGGGCAGGTGTGACCAATCCTTGTTGATTTGATGCTGCTCTGGGCTCAGGCTGGGTTGCAGCTGGGTGCTGGGATTCCCGGGGCAGGAAGGGGTCAGGACTCTTTTCTTTTCCATTCCCATGAATCTCCCAATGCCACAGAGACTCCGCTGGCCCTGGGGAGTTTGGGATCTGCTTTAAAATGCTGTTAAATTGCCCATGTGCAGGGGTTTATTTGTGCTCGTAGGACTGTGGTCTGAATATTTCATTTTAAAATTTACATCTGTGTCACTCGAGATGCTCAAATAAGGTTGCCATGGAAACCCCTCATTACTGGGTGAGGATGCTGGCAGCGGTGCCCAGCCCGAGGAGCCGTGGCCGGGAAGGACCAGGCTCTGCCCCCTCTGCCCACCCAGCTCCCGCACCCAGCAGCAAACCCAGCTCTGCTGGGAAGGGCAGAGAGGAGAGAATCACGGAATCCTGGAATGGTTTGAGCTGGAAGGGACCTTAAACATCACCTCACCCACCGCCCGTGCCAGGGGCAGGGATGCCCTCCACTCAGCTGAGTCACTCTGAGCCCTGTCCAGCCTGGCCTTGGGCACTTCCAGGGATGGAAGGGAGGTGTTTCACCAGCTCCACTGCCTGAGTGCTCCTGAGTGTCCACTGNAGGGAGGTGTTTCACCAGCTCCACTGCCTGAGCTGAGGGGCTCAGGGACCTGCTGTGCTGGCAGGGGACACGGGGCTGGGACATGGTCCAGAGGACACCAGACACCCACACCCACGCTTGGTCCCAGCCCTGGGATGAGACAGGGGGAAATCCCCCCAAACTGACCATGGGCGAGGGGGTTCCAGGTCCAGGTGGGAGCAGGGGATTTGGGCTCCCCGTGGGGACTGCTGCAGGTGAGGGCAATATCCCAACAGCAAAATGCTCCTGGAAACCTGCTTTAGTGGCAGACTGATGCTGTTTGTGCCTGACTGGAGAATCCACGCTGCCTGTGCCTGGCTCGCTGGGCTCGGGAGCAAGGACACCCCAAGGAATATGGGAATCAAACTCACAAACCTCTCCCCCCTCTCCCGGTGCTCAGGAGGAGCTGGAACTGCTCTAATGATCCACGCAGCCCTGACAGATGCCGGGAAATTACACACTTCTCCGAGCTAGGAGGAAAATGGATTTTCCTCCCCACTGCTGCTTCATGGAGCTGGAATCAATGAGACTTTGATTCCCAGGCATCTGCTCGGGCCACGCCAGCTCTGCACGGGCACCTGTGGCTTTGTGGGCACCTGCCCGTGGTGCCCTGGCTCCACAGGCTGTGTGTCCCCAGCCCTGGCACCCTTCACTGCAGCATCAGCCCCAGCATGGCCCAAACCCCCAAGGATGAGCCCAGCTCACGCTGGGAATTGCCCAGCTCCTTCCCGAAGGAATGTGGGAGGAGCAGCAGCAGCAGCAGCAGCTCAGGGGGAAGAGGAATTTAAGAGGCTCATCCAATTATGGAGGAATGAGGAGATTTGCAGCATGGAAGGGATCCAACCTGTCCCGTGCTGGCTGGATCCCACCCAGCTGATGGGGGCAGGAATTATCCTGGTATTCCCGACCAGTAGGGACCAGGGAGCGGGGGGGAGCAAAGCCATTAGAGAGAGTGGAACTTTGATGCAGGTGATGATTTGAGTTTATCACGGGGTTTTATGACAGCAAGTGTGAGAAAGGCACATCCGTGCCCTGTGGCAGGGAGACAGACCCAGCTGAAAGGAGTTGACAGGCTGGGTTCGAGGGGAAATCAATTTCTTTGGAAGTTCATTAGGAAGGAACTTCATCATCCAGTCCCACCCTGCGCCATGGGGAGAGACACCTTTCACTATCCCAGGCTGCTCCAAGTCTCATCCAGCCTGACCTTGGACACTTCCAGGGATGGGGCAGCCAGAGGGATGAGGGAGCAGAAGAAGATCCCTCCTGGGCCTCTCCTGGGCCTCTCCTAGCTGGAATGTTCACTCCTCAGGGCCCACCTGGGGAGAGGAAATCGACTGTTTTGGCAGCTTTTCAGGCTACAAATTGAAGAGGGGGAAGAGAAGCTCCTTCTTTCTTCGCCAATCATCCAGCCCAGCCGTCTACATCAGGGCATAAAATTAAATGGGTTCCTAAAGAGAGAGTATATTTAGCTACAAAACCCCGTTCTAGTCAGCTCTCTGCAGCTAAAATAATTAATCTCCCATCACTGTTAAGATGCAGTGGAGCAGATCTGGAGAAGCGAGAGTGCTGGGATTAACTCTTTGTGGGCAGGTCAGCCCTGCCAGAGCAGCTCCTGCTCCTCTCCTGCTGCGATGCCAAGGGAAGATCCTGGGGACTCCTGGGGGTCCTGCCTGGCTGGCTCTGCTCGGCTGTGTCCCCTGCCATGGCACTACAGGAGCCAAGGGCTTGTCACGGGTGCTGTGTCCTGGCACTGCCTCTCGGGTGTGGAGGGGACCCAGGAGGGATGCAGGAGTGGGTTCAGCCAGACTCCCTGCTCCTGGGGACACTGGGAAACACTCACTGGATTCACAGCCCTGGAACATCTGGAGAGACAAAGTTTGGTCTGGTTACAACCTGGCTGTTCCTGTGTCTGGCCAGAAATCACTGATGGGCTCACTCCCAGGCAGTCACATCCATGGAATAGGCAGCTATTCCCAACCTCCCCTGCTGTCCCACCTGTCTGCAGCACCTTCACAGCTCGGTTTGCTTTGATTTCCACTCCGGCACTGGCAGTGAGAGGTGACAATGTGACATTGGAGGTGCAGGTGAGCAGAGCAGCCTCACAGCTCGGCTCTCCCTGGCTGGGGCAGCCACAGCATCCAGCTCCTGCCTGAGCTCCCCTGCAGCAACTGGGAGAGAGCTGAGCTGCCTCTGCGAAATCTGTTTGGCAGCTCTTTATATTTCTTTCACAGGATGTAACAGGAATCACAGCGTGGCTCCAGTCCAGGCTGCCGAGGAGGAGCAGGGACTGGCAGCACCTCAGGGGGTGGCACTTGTCCCCTGTGGCAGCAGGGCAGGACGTGGCCTGGATGGCACAGAATGGGCAGCACTGCTGCCCATGGCTGCTCTCCTCTGTGGGCTTGTCCAGGGATATCCCAAAAGGATTTTTTATTTTTTTTTTGAGTGCCCCAAAAGCCGCCCTGGGGCATCTCAAGGCAGGATTTGAAGGCCACCAGGTCCTGGCCGCCTTGCCAAGGTGGAGAGGTGGCTCAGAGCAACGAGGGTGGCACAGGTGACATCTGGCACAGGGCACAAATGGAGTTTTCTGCTCTCCCCACAGACTCCTCCAGGCTGTTCCCACCACGGGATGCCCCCAGGCTGCTGGGATCACACAGGGCAGAGGCAGCAGAGCTGGAGCTGCCCAGGATGAGGGAATGGAACAATCTGGGGATTCCCCATGCCCCAGGCTGTGCCTCAGTCCCCTGCACCTCCCAGCCCCTGTGCAGGGCCCGTTTCTCCCTCCTGGGGACCAAGTGTGGTCTCAGCTCTGCCTGCTCCAACGAGGTGTCAGGACAGGCACTGGGACCAGCGTGCCCCAGTTTGCAGGGGGAACCTTTTTAACAGGCAATGATTTTCTTTGCACTTCCTCTCCTCACTGAGGCAACATAGGAACCCTGCAGGAGCCAGGGCTGCCTGGTGCTGCCTGGTGCTCCCTGGTGCTGCCTGGTGCTGCCTGGTGCTGCCTGGTGCCCTTGAAAAGCCCCTGCTGCCTGCTCTGCAGCGATGCAGCCCCGGTGCCTAATGATTCCTGACAGCTGGGGAAGGGCCCTGCTGCTGGCAATGGGGAGGGCAGGGCAGGGCAGGGAGGGTTACTGATGGCTGTGGTTATTTCAGTTATTGGGCTCCATCGATCAGGGGCTGGCAGGAACTGGGGCACAGCCCAGAGCTCCCCGTTCCCCTCCCCATTCCTGCTGCCAACCCCATGGGCCCTGGCACAGCTCGGGAGTGCTGAGAGATGGGCTCCCAAATGCTCTTCCACAGCCTGGGGTGGTGCCAGGTGTGATCAGAGAGCCACAGAATCCGGAGAGGTTTGGGTTGGACAGGCCTTGAATCCATGCAGTTCCTCCCTGGGCAGGGACACCTGGCACAGACCAGCTTGCTCCAAGCCCTGTCCAGCCTGGCCTTGGTTGTCACCCTCAGCATTCCTTGGTTTTTCCTTCTACAAAAAGCAATATCCTGTGTTTCACTGCTGGATCCTTTTTCTGTCAGGCCAGTTTGTTTGGAGATCCTGCCAGCATCTCCACATGGGAACTGCAACCCCCAGCACATCCCGTGTCCAGCCCTCAGTGTGCCCCTGCACTGGCTCACTCCCCCAGGAGAAAACCCCTTTTCTGACAAGATATGGCTGAAATTCGATTTTTAACTATTTAAAAAATTTTCTCACTAAAACCAGAGTCCTTCTGGGGGGCAGAGCAGCAACTTGAGCAGCCTCAATCTGGCACAAACTCATCCCACTCCGTGTCCCAGACCCTGAGACCCCCCCAGCCCACCCTGGCCCATCCCTGGGCTGCTGCTGTTGCTGCTCAGCTCTCACATCATTCCCAGGGACGCTGGTTTTTTATATAATTAATTGTCAGCTGTATCAGCCATCAGTGATTTGTGTTTTAAAGATGGCCTGGCAGAACTAATTCCATCGCTGCACGGTGCTGTGCTGGATGATGATAACCCATGTACAGCTTCTCCCACGGAGCCTCATGACGAGCTGCTGCACTTTATTTTAATTAATACAGATAGCAAATATATTTTCATTAGCCATCAGAATGTCAGGAGAGAGGCAGGGTCCTCCTCCGTGGTGAGCAGCAGCTCTGGTCCTGGGGCAAGGTGCAGTGCCCAGCCCTGCTGGGACCCTGATCCAGCCACCTTCTCATCCCTCTGCATCCCTCCTCATCCTCCTGCATCCCTCTTCATCCTCCTGCATCCCTCTTTATCCTCCTGCATCCCTCCCCATCCTCCTGCACCCCTCCCCATCCTCCTGCATCCTTCTTCATCCTCCTGCATCCCTCCACGTCCTCCTGCATCCTTCCACATCTCCCTGCATCCCTCCTCATCCTCCTGTATCCATCNCCTGCATCCTTCTTCATCCTCCTGCATCCCTCCACGTCCTCCTGCATCCTTCCACATCTCCCTGCATCCCTCCTCATCCTCCTGCATCCCTCTTTATCCTCCTGCATCCCTCTTTATCCTCCTGCATCCCTCTTTATCCTCCTGCATCCCCCCACATCCATGTGCTCCCACACAGCACCCTGGGCAGGCTCAGGGCAGAGTTTCCTCCCACTCCAGTCTGGGTGACACCATTAACATCAAAAATGAGGTTTTTGGGGAGATTAAAAACTGATTTAGCCCCGCTGCTCCGTGCATGGTGGGAGCTCCCACCCAAAGCTCTCCTCCCTCCCCGGCGCGGGAGGACACACAATTAGCAGGCACGTTGGTAATTTCTCAAATTTGGAACAATTAAACTGGCTCCCTGGTACTTCTGACGAAAGCAGCCCCTTGTTCCCCGGGGAAGGAACAGCCTTCCTTGACCTCTGCTCTATTATTCTGTTTGATTGATCTGGATTCTATCAGAAAGGATAATAACAGGCTTTGGTGAGCGGGGTGCAGGAATGCTGGGAACAGAGAGAACAGAGCTTTGCCCAGGGCTGCTGTGCCCAGCTGGTGATTCTGACGGGCTGTGGGACACCCAGACCCCTCTCCGTGCCCAGAATCCCTGGACTCCCCAAAACTGAGGAACAGAAGGCTAGAATGATGTCATAAACAAGGAAAGAGGACTTGGTGGGCAGCAGCAGGGACCTGCTCTGCAGGCAATGTCCCACCTGTGTCACCCCCCGTGGTGGGGGATGTGTCACCTGCCCCTGTGCCCGTGGGGCATTGCTGCCACTGTCTTGACCCTGGGAACAGCTCCAAGGATGCTGATGGAAAGCCATCTCCCTAATTCCCTAAAATTGTAAGGGATGCAAATTCCCTAAACATCAAAATCAGAAACCCCCACAGGGGAGGGATGGGCTGGCTGCTCCTGAATCACAGCTGGGTTGGGTCAAGAGAAAGCCCTTAAATCTCACCCCTGGAGGGTGGTTTGTACCCCCAGCTCTGCCTTGGGGGTGTGTTTTGGGGAGGAGCTGGACCTGCTGCAGAGCATTGCACTTTCTCTAGGGCAGCTCTGTCGCTGCTGGCTGGGCAGATTTCCTCCTGATCTTATTTTTGACCCGCCCTGATGATGGGGAAACCTGGTGAGGAAGGACCTGGCTCTTCTCCCCGGCAGGTAATGAATGGGCCAATTATACAAACCCGTGTGTCACCCGCCTGGGATGAGGGGTTTGTCACTGCTGCCATTGTTTATGTTCCTGGAGGGTAATCATAATTTTTAATGTCCTTTTGATAGCGGTGTAGTGTGATTAAAACAGGCACATCTGAGACATAAATCTGGGTTTAAGCACTGCCTTTTTGACACACGGTGCTGAGCAGAGCGGGCTGCAGGGTTTGCTGGGCTGTGCCACCACCAGCTGCCTCTGCCAAACCACCCCGTGGCCCCTGGATAGTGCCCTGAAGGGACGGTCACATCCTGCCCCGGGGGCTTGGCAGGAGCCCCGAGGGGCAGCAGGGCCTGGAGGAGCCAGGCTGGGGCTGTTGGCTCCAGATAAACACAACAGCTGATTTCCTGGGAGCAGGAGGAGCAGCAGGAGATCAACAGGAACTCGTAACACGGAGCTTCCAGGAGAGAAAGCTCTGGGCTGTAGCTGGGGATGGTGCTGGGGGACTGAGGAAGGAGTTTTCAGAGCTGACCCCCTGTCTGAGGTGACTCTGGCTCCTGCCCCTGCTGCTCGCTGGGGTTTCTTGTTTGGATCAGAGATGTAACGCTGAATAATTCAAGAAAGGCTTTGCTCCCGAGGCCAGCGCGGTGGTGTGGAGTGGAAATGTGGAAAAATCCAGCCCTCCCCCATGGAAGCTTGAGCGGATACCTGAGCCACTGAAGGAGATGATGTCTGTGTGACTCAGTTCAGTTTGTGCCCTGGGGTGACAGTGTGCCCCTGAGGACAATGAGTCACCATCACCGTGGGTGCAGGGCTGGAGCCCCTCTGCCCCACGGAGCTGGGCTGGGGGAGATGGGGGTGCTCACCTGGAGAGGAGAAGGCTCCAGGGAGAGCTTAGAGTCCCTTCCAGGGCCTAAAGGGGCTCCAGGAGAGCTGGAGAAGGACTTGGGACAAAGGCCTAGACAGGACAAGAGGTGTCACCCTGTTCTTTTCAGCCTTCTGATNGCTTGGAGCAACCTGGAATAGTGGAAAGTGTCCCAGCCCATGGCAAGGGGTGGTAAAAAACGGGCTTTAAGGTTCCTTCCAACGCAAGCTTTTCCATGATTCCGTGCAGAGCTGCTCAGGACACGGGGGGTGGGTCCGAGGGAGGGGACGGGGGGATCCTGCCGGGGTCGGGGCTCGGTGATGCTGGGGAACAACTGCGGGGCGGGCACCCTCCCTTCCCCTTCCTCCCACCGGAGGAATGGAACAACTTTCGAATTCAGATGTTGTGAAAGACGTTTTGCGGCGGAAAAAACTGAAAAGCTCTTCCCCTGGGGAGCGGGCTGCGGCGGCAAGGACTCCTCGTTTGGCTGCACCCTTCCCTCCCTACCTTTCCTAATGAATTCCAAGAAGGCCTCAATGCATCCCTAAATGGGAACACAGCCTGTGTCCTTCACAGTCATCTCCACAACAAAGCCAGCCATCTCGCCGCTGGCAGCCACGGGCTCCTCTGTGAGCTGGAGACAAAAGCTGAAAAGGAGCCTTTCTAGTTGCCATTAGAAAGCTTGAGAAGTTGGGCTTTTTACTGGTTATTGCCTCACTGATTTCATCTCGGTGGCAGCTCTGGAGCCCTCAGGGGACAGGAGAGCAGCCCTGGAGACTGCACCCAGGAGAAGCAGGGATGGGGAATCTCCGCCTGTGGATGCTGCGCTGGGTTTGGACACAGGTTTGTCCCTAAGGAAGGAGCAGCGCCGTGGCCCGGGCGAGCTCGGCTTCCCCCGGGAGGGGACAGCGGCACCAGCAGCTCTACCTGAGGACATCCCTGATCATCCTGCCGCACCCATCAGCGCCCAAGCGGCCCCAGCGGTGCCAGTTATTGTCCCAAATCCGTGCCCCAGCCACATCCAACCCGGGGGGACACAGGCGCTCGTTCCCCCCACCCAGGACACGCAGCCTTCCGGGGCTGCTCCAAAGCAGTGAGGGGTGCGGAGGAACGGAATTAATTATTTTTTTTTTTTTT
>VWYO01026736.1:56634-92717 GCA_013400275.1 Rhadina sibilatrix | reverse complement strand
CGGGTACGGCTCACGCAGCAGCCCCGGGAGCACGGTTGCCCGTGGTTTCCTCTGTTCTCCTCGGTTTCTTCCCGTTCCGGGAGTGCCGGTGCTCCCTCAGCCTGGGCAGTGCTCCCACTGCAGGCTCCCCATCAGCCTGTGCCCGGTCTCTTGTCCCATCTCGCTGGCCCTGATCCCCAAGCTCCCTATAGCAGCCAAAGCCCCTCTCAGCATCCCAACTCTGCTCAGCATCCCGCCCCTCTCAGCACTCCAAGCCCTTCTCACTCCCTCCTCAAGCCCAGATGTACCCTCTTCCCCTCTCCTCTGGCTCCCCCAAATCAGGCTGGCAATAGGGCAGAGGTGCTGTGGGGAGGCTGCCACAGGCCCCATGGCTCCCTTGAGGTCAGAGGTGCTCCAGGGCTTCTGGCCCTGCTGCTGGAGCCAGCAAAGCCTGGCTGGGAGGGATCTGCAGCTGTGACCTGCCTGACCTCAGTGGGGTGGGAGCACTGGGCATACAAAGCTCACAGTCTGTGGGTGCTGCTTAGGGCCCCCTGCAATGCTGAGCTGGCACCATGGCCACGGGTGAGCCCCGGGGTACCCTCATTCCTGGGGTAAAAGGAGCAGCACACACCTGGTCCCTGCTCAGGACATGGCCCCAGAGCTTCTCGGCTTCTTTCCTGCAGGGGAATCCTGGTCTGGACAGCTCCCAGGAACCCCCTGCCTGTCCCTCTGCCCAGGCCACCTGCAAGTGAGCCCGGGGCTCCCAGCAGGCCCCTCCTGAGCCCACAGAGCACAGGGTGCAATTACACCGACTTTGGGAAGAACAGAAACAGAGGCTTCATTCTCTCGAAACCTCAGATCCTGCCCTGCAATGTTTACTGTGATTCACCTCCCGGTGAGAGCGCCTGGCCCTCCCGGCCTGTCAACTCAAATAGCCAGAGCAATGTCACCAGTGCACAACACCAGTGTCAAACAGCACGGGAGGCAGCCCAGCCTCTTCCCTAAAGAGCCAGTTTGTTGATGCTGCCATCTGAGAAGTCCCCTCTCCACCTTTGCGGGAGCAATTGTACCGAGCCCGTTACCTCAGCAACAACCATCACGCTCCGGTGTCACTCCCAGTGCCACCACGCAGAACAACACCGAGTCGAGGAACTGTCCAAACACGGGGACTGACCCTGCTGCCGTTTTCCCTGCCGAGGAAGCCGAGGCAGCAGCCCGGGGATGCTGGGGGGGGTGGCTGGCAGGTCATTTGCATTCCCGGTGTCACTCCGAGCCGCTGCCAGCCGAGAGCAGTTGGGCAGCAGGCTCGAGAAGAACAAAATAAGAAAAAGAGAGAGAAAGCAGCGAGAGAGGTGCGGCGTGTTATTTAATTTAACACTGTGGCTCTCGTGCCCGGTTGGGACTCGCCTGCTCGGAGGTTTAATTTGCTCGGACAAAGCTTCCCGTGGCACAGCGAGCTCAGCCTGCAGCACTCCCCCTCTGCTCCAGCCCCGCTTCCCTCCCGACCTGCCTGCCGGTGCTAAAGATAAGAGTTGTCTCTCATTTAGCAGTTCTCCTTGAGTGATTTTTATTGTGCTCATCTGCATTGTAGTAAACTCCTAAGATAGCCCGATAATAACAGCAGCGCCATGGAAACAGGCAGGAAAAGAGACCAAACACTGTGTTTGTGATGCAGAAATGCCCACGAAGTGGCAAAAGTTGTTAGCGATGGAGAGGGAATGGTGAGGCTCAAGCCTCGGCTGCTCAGCCAGGTTTAGGGGGTGCAGGTGGGCCCAGCTCCCATGAGACTGCCACCCCATGACTCCAGAGCATCACACCTGGGGAAGGGACCTGCTGCTGGGAATTGTGCTGCCTGGGGGTCTCACAGCAGTGCTGGGGCCCTCCTGTCCCTCCAACAGCTTGGCTGGGGGCTCAGGTGAGCTGGGAGGCAGGGGTGTGTGCAGGGAGGTGGGCTGGGATGAAGCACCGCGGCAGGCATTCCCTTGGAATCATTCCCCTCCCGCAGCCGGCGCTGAGGCCTAATGGGCTGTGAAATCTCACCCGGAGAAACAGCGGCATGCCTGCCGAGGGAGAGCGGCAGCCTCGCTGCTCCCGGGCTCTCCGTGCTCCTGCTGCTCCCCAAAACACCAGCACCCTTCTGCCTGCAGCTGGGACCCCGAAACGCCCGCAGCTGGACCAGCTCCTGCAGCCCTGGCATGGCTGGGCACGGCTGCAGGCACAGCCCAGCTCAGTGCCAGGAGCAGCGCCGGCAGGAGAGGGCAAAACGTGGCCTCTCGAGCTCCTTCAGCAGGGCCAGGGGTGTTTTCGTGGTCAGAAACCTGAGGGATTCCGAGAAATAAGACAAACATCTCCCGAGGCCACTTTATGGGCATTGCTCTAATTAGCACCGTGCTCATCGGCCATTGCCTCAGACCTTTGATTAACAGTGGAGAAAATCAATAGCTGCTCTAAAAACTCAGATAACTTTCACGGCTAATTTTAATTTCACGTTTTAATCTTGTATTAATGTCAATCTTAATTACCATAATTAAGTCAGATGTGACTTAGCAAGAGCAGCTTGGAGATAAGATGTTGAAGGCAGACGGTGCCTGTCTGGTGCTGCTCACTGCAGTTTGGGAAGGGGCTGATGACAGGGCGCAGGGGGGTCCCACAGGGAGCACAGGACACCCACGTCCCTGTCCTTCCCAATGTCCCCAGCCTTGCCAGCTCCCTGCCTGGTGCCTGTCCCCTGCACTGCAGTGAGGCCCTGGAGCCGCTTTGCCTTTTGTCAAGGAGTTACTTTTATTTTGGGTGCCTGAGCCCCCAGCCCCTCACACGGCTGCTCCTCAGCGCCAGGGAGGGCAGGGAGGTGACAGCCCCACGGCGCCGGCCATGCCTGCACTCCGCTTGTCACGGCAGCTGAGATCCATGAGATCCGAGCTGCCCGGAAAATCAATCCCTCATTTATTTCTGCGATGCTGCCGCAGCCGCCGGTGCCGCCGCCTTTGCTCTGCGGTTGTGCCTTTCGATCACCGCCCACTCGCAGCTCCCCGAGCCCCCCCCGGGGCAGGGGCAGCGCTGCCGGGGGCTCCAGCCAGCCTGGGCATGGCCTGTGTCAGCCTGGGACACATCCTCCTTGTGGCATCCTGCAGCATCTACCCTGCAGCGCGGCGGGACAGACCCTGGGGCAGCTCCTGTGCCCCCACACGGCTGCAGCCCCAGGGGGGAGATGGGGGCAGAGGCACAGGGAGGACCAGGACAGACCCCACCGGGCCAGACCCCACCACCCCTGACTCCAGATCTGTGTGAGCCGTCCCAGAACACGCTGGGGATCCCGCTGAGGATGCAGCTGCTCCCTGGGGCTCCCAGGCTGCTGCCTCTCCTGCCCTCTGCTCACGCAGGGCACCGGCCTCCTCCCTGCAGCCTCCTTGGGAAGCTTCACCCCTCCTCCACAGCGCCCGGGGGGGGCTTCAATGGCAGAAGGAAGCGGAAAAATAACCTCAGCTTTAGACTTGGAAGCAGAGGTGCCCCGTAGTGCAGCTGAAAGGCGGCTCTGAGGAGCCGTCCCCGGGCTCCGCTGGCTGGGGGCACTGCTGGTGAGTGGCAATATTGTCCCAGGGCAGAAAAGGCCTTTGTCCCTCCGAGATGGCAGAGCCACTCCAGCCTTTGGCTTTGGGAACGGGGCTGATTCCCTGCTTTGCCTTCCAAACGCGGCGCTGAATGGGGGGGTTTGAGCCAGAGGCCAGGCTGGGATCCAGCCTCTTTGAGCCGGTGCCGGCGGGCACAGCTGGGGGCCCGCTCGGGAGGGAAGCCCTTGTTCCTTGTCAGCACAAGAAGACTTTGCACAGCTCGAAAATAGGCTCCCTGTTGCCCACCGGGGTCTGGAGGGAGCTGAGGGAAACAAACCCGCTGGGGGGAAGGCGGGCAGCAGCATCCCCGTGGAACTGGAGGGAAGGGACAGCCTGCCCGGGCTGCTGTGTCCCCAGCGTCACCTCTGCACCCCTCAGTGTCCCCAGCACGGCCCCACAGTGCCACATCCCAGTGAGCCATCCCCACAAGGAGGAAAAGCTCTCCTTGTGCACCTGGGAGCACCCACCTGAGCCCATGGCTCCTTCATTCCCCAGCCAGATAGCAGGACGTTGCTTTATGCTCTATGCATAATTCATAATTCAGAGCTTAATTAACTAAAGCTCCTCCTGGCAATGCCCAGAGAGGCTCCCACCAGCTCCAGGCACTTCCAGCCACTCCAGTCCAGGCTGCCAGACTCCTTCCCAAGGCCATGGTGTTGCTCTGGTTGCTGTACCCATGTCTCACTGCTGTGCTGTGACATCCCCAAAGTTTTCAAGACATTTCTGATGTGATTTTCAGTTCTTTGCTCCAGCAGGATTTGCATCATTCAGGGAACAGCCAGGGGCTCGCTCCATGGTCCCCCCCCTCCTCACCATCCCCACAAATCCTGGAGAAATCCGCCTTCTACAAATCTGCCTCTCAGCTGGAAAATACCTGCTCTGGGGAGGCTTTCCTGCCTTGGCCTCCATTCTCTGCATCCACTCCAGACTCAGCATTCCTGCCAGGACTGCTGGTGTTTACTCATTGCATCCCATATAAATTGCAAGAGAGATTACACTGATACATAAAACAGCATTTGTAAATCCAGGAGTGCACCGAACTGTTGTCCTCTCTTGCAATTCCTCCTTGAGGAATAACAAGAAGTTTTTATGAAGTGAGGCAGAGAGCAGCATGATTTTAGTGCTATCCCACTGCCTCTGGAGAGAGGGATTTCTTTGCCTCTGCATTATTCTACACTCGCTGTAATCCATTAATTGTCTTCAGGGAAACGCTCTGGCTTTCTCCGTCACACCAGTGTCTCCCCGTGCACTTCAGAGTCCCCTGATCCAGGCAGGAGGGCTCAGAGCCAGTGCTCAGCACCCCGAGCCAGGCAGGGATGCCCAGGAAGGCTGGAGGTGTCTGCAGGACAGGATGAGCTGGATGCAGACCGTGGCCCTCAGCACCAACCACAGGTAAATATTTTTCGTTTGTCTGGCTCAAATAACTTCCCCGTGGGAATGATAAAAGCAGCCTGTGAGGAACTGATGCAATCAGCATCCCTCAGTGAGGCTGATTGGGAATAATCCCCGAGTTGTTGGAGGCGCTGGGGAGAGGGGGTGAGCACCAATGGGTGGGAAGGGAAAGGAACAGGAAACAAGGGAAGAGAAGGAAATCACGGATTGCAATCGGCACCAGTAACCATGGCACTGTGAAAGCCAGGCTTTGTCCAACAGCTGATTGTGATCTTTGAGGGGATGATGCATTGGAGGGAGGGAGGGAGGGAGGTATCCGATGGCTGCCGTGGGTTGCTGTGATGGATTGGATGTGGCACCAGGCACATTCTCCTGGAATCAGTGTGATGCAGTATCAGCACAGCGCATCCTAAGTGGGAATGAACTGGCTCATTGACAGATCCCGAGAACAGACAGAGGAGGAGAATCATCCTCGCAAGGAGGAATTAGTAATGAGCCCGCTCAGACCCGGCGTTTGCTCTGCCTCTGCTTGGAGCTCCCAGGGCAAACACCAAATCCCTGGAGAGGCTGCACAAGCCGGGATCAGTGACTGGATACCGGGAAGAGGGACGTGCAGCCACACAGCACAGCCCTGACCACAGCACTGGGTCAGTTATTGAGCCAGATGCAGTCCAGCCACCCACATCAACTCACTTCTGTGCCATCAGACAGGGGGGTTGGAGGGTCCCAGGGACTGGAAGGTCCCTCTGCAGTGGCTAAAGCATCACTCAGGTCCCAGAAACCCCCTGCAGCTGGAGCAGGGAGCTGTGCTTTGCTCCCCCACAGCTCTGCAGAGGCAGTGGCAGCCCCTCAGAGCCCACTCCTGATGCTGTCTGTGGCCTGGCCAGCAAAGCCTTGGGCCAGCAGGGCCACACCTGCACCTCCCCCTGCTTTGGGACCAGAATCCATGAACTGGGTGGCACAAGAAGCAGGGCAGTGGCACTGACTGTGCTGTGCCTCACAGGGGAGGTGACGGCCCCCACCCAGCCCACCCCCGTGTCCTCCCTGGTGCCACAGGCTTGGCTTTCTCTGCAGAGGCTGCTTGTTCTCTTTGTGGGGGGGAAAAGGGGATTTGTACTAAAGCTCTTTGCATGAAAAAATAAAATCCATACTGTGCTGCTTTGCTCTGCCCCAGCTCCCAAGCTGTGATGTTTCATTGATTAGCTTGTAAGAGCTTGGAGCAGAGCCCGTGCTTTGCTGGGAGCATTTCCGCAGCTCCCGCAGGTGGAAAGCCATTAACCGCCTCCAGCCCCGGCCCTCTGCCTCCCGGGAGACTTTGGGTGGAGGCTTTGGGGTTGTTTTAAGAGGAAACACAGTCCCCAGAGCATAGCTGGGGTCCCCACACTCTGCCTTGGGAACCTGGGGGGTGTCCCCACGCACAGTGTCACCCCCCAGGGCGTGACAGCAGCTCTGCCACTCACAGGGACACGGGGATGAGAATTCCCAGAGATCCCTGACGAGAGGACAGCATTTCACTTGTGCAGAGCTAGCAGGGAGCTCGCTGGACCCTCCTGCTGCTGCGTGTGCCAGCGTGACCAGAGGCCGGCAATAACCCTCGGGCATTCCCCGCGTGTTTATCCTTGGCTGGATAAACGCCTCCTCTGGAATCACGGTGCCTGGGCTGCCAGCACCTGCTCAGCGTCCTGCAGGCAGGGATTCGAGGGGATGGAAGGTCCAGTGTGGCTCCTGATGCTCCCCACAGCCGGGCACGGCATCCAGCAGCTTCTCCCTCTGCCACTCGGCCCCGGATGCCCGTGCTGGGGCTCCGAGCTCCAGGCAGGATCCGGCCACGGCTCTACCCAGGGGGCTGCTCTCAGTATTTTGGGAGGGTGGGCAGAGATCCCGGCACGCTGCCACAGCAAGATCCTCCAAGAGGATCTAGGCAGGACTCGGAGAGGTGGGAGGGAGGCTGGGGAGGAAGAGGAGGAGGAGGAGGAGGAGGAGGAGGAGCAAGCAACATGTGTGGGGCGCTGGCAGAGCTCCAGCACGGCAGCGTGTGCGTTCGGGAGATGCAGCACAAGCTGCCGTGAGATGTAGGGATTGCAAACACCAGCCAGCCGCCAGGGAAGCGCTCCCAGGGAACCCCGACCCGGCTGCCCAGGGCTGCGGGTGCAGCCCGGGCCCCTGCAGGGGCTTTGGGGAGGGGGCAGGGAGCGGCCTTTGGTGGGAGAAGCCGTGGTTCCCTGCAGCTGCAGCACGCTGGGAGCGGTGCCTGTGCCTCCCGGGAAGGTCCTGCCTCTCCATGGGATACAGAGATGCCAGCCCCACCCTGCTGACCACGCATCCTTGTCCCACCAGGCACGGACTGAGGCACCACCCCGGGATGGTTCTGACCACGGTTCCCATCCCACCCCAATTCCTATCCCGCCCCAATTCCCATCCCGCCCCAATTCCCATCCCACCTGGATGCTGTCCAAGCTCTGGGGTGCCCAGGCTGCCCAGGGAAGGGGGAGGATGTGGGCATGGAAAGCTCATGGCTGAGAATCAGAGAATTTTGGTTGGATAAAGACCTCTGAGGTATTTGAGTCCAAGCCTCAACCAAGCCCTGGAGGGTCCTGAGCACTGCCAGCTCCTCCCCACCCTCCCAGTTCTGTGGGAGACATTTCCATTTGCAGATAATGAGTGTGTGAGGCACAGAGCTACTGTGTGTGTGTCAGCTGAGCGACACGAGCACGTTCCATGGCAGCTCAGCTCTCTGTGACCTCTGGGGAGATGCCCCTGTCCCCGTCCTGTCACCCAGAGATGGCACCAGAGCTCAGAGCTGCTCAGGCTGTGGCTCAGGCTCGGGGGCTGGGAGCTGGGAGAGTGGGAAGGAGCCTTGGCTGCGGGTTAAAGGAGGTCACTTTATTGCAGTCAGCACTGCTGAGATCCCCGAGCAGCCACGGGGTTAATGGAATAAACCAGGGAAATTTGTAAATCTCTCCCTGGCACCCAGGAGATTGGTTTCTGCTTTGTGTTGGGCAATGGAAGCAAATCCCGCTCCAGTCTCCCTGACCTGGCTGTTGAGATGACACAGTGAGGACTGGTTTGGATTCCCAGGAGGGTTTTATGCACCTGGGAAAAGCTTTTTGGGAAAGGTGCTGCACCAGCCCCAGGTCCCCAAACTCTTGGTGGCCCTGAGCCCAGCGTGTGCTGGGGCTGGAGGGACATGGGACACACAGCCCAGCTGAGTTCAGGGAGGACACAACATCATGGGGGATTTAATAGGGAAAAAAGCCTCCTGACAGCCCACATCTAGGTCTAATAATTTCCTATAACTGCTTTTATGGCAGACCATAAAATCTAAAATAAGGCTGGGAATTGTCAGAGAATCCCACACGGAGCTGAATTTTTGCGTAATCGGAAATCCTGGAGCCACACTTTTCAGGCTCCAGTGCCTTCCTCTGGAAACTCTGAGGTGTTCACTGGGCTCCCACAGCCCTGGTGATGGGTGATCTTCACTGATGAAGATCTCCAGTGGTCCTGCCCAACCCGAGTGATTTTGGGAGCCAGAGATCCCTTCTGTGCCTCCCGAGGGAGAGCAGCCCCTTGTCCTGCACCCTCCCGAGCACCCTCCTGCTGTCCCCAGCCTCTCCAGAGGGACCAGAGAATGCACAGAGGGGTTTTGTTTCTGCAGCCCCCTCCACGTGGCACAAGCAGGACAGGGTCTGTCCCTGGAGGGTGACATTAAGCACCGAGCTAATTCTGCCTCCGAGTGCTAACCCCGAGCCGTTACCACAATTACTCCCAGGGCCACTGGATGATACTTGGTAATTACATGGCTCTCTCATCTGGGATCTCGGAGCACTTACTGATCAATTAATTACACTTTGCAGCAGGCTCTGGCCCCCGTGCCAGATGCAGATCAATAATCCCTCTCCTGAGATGAGGCTGGCTCTGAGTGGCACGGCCCTGCCAGCACAGGGCTCACCCAGCAGGATGCTGTCCAGGCTCTGGGGTGCCCAGGCTGCCCAGGGAAGGGGGAGGATGAGGGCATGGAAAGCTCATGACTGAGAATCAGAGAATTTTGGTTGGATAAGACCTCTGAGGTATTTGAGTCCAAGCCTTAACCAAGCCCTGGAGGGTCCTGAGCACTTCCAGCTCCTCCCCACCCTCCCAAGCTTCGTTCCCCTGCTGTTGGAGACAGATGGGAGAAGGGAAGTGCCAACCAGCTCCTCCTGATCCTCACAACCCCAGGACAAGCTGTTGACTTGGAGCTTTGGACACAACACCGTTGGGAGGAGTCCTGGCAGGAGCCACGCCTGAGCACGGGTTGTAAATCTCCTCCCAGAGGGGAGCCTGGCTACACCCAAGTCTGGATTTGTAAATACAAATAAGATGGAAAACAGGAATTCCCCTCAGGGCACGCAGGGGTGGAAAATACGGGGTCTCCTGCCAAAAACTCTTCAGGTTTTTCATTGGTTACTGCAGGAGGAGAAAACTCACAGGCCTGGGGAGGTGCTGGAGGAAGGAAGGGTGTGCAGGAGGCTTTGGTGGAAGACTGAGAGGGCAGAAAGCTGCCAAAAGCTGCGGGTCCATGACAGCTCCATCCCTCCTGGAGGCAGAGGAAGGATGGAAGGAAGGATGGGGTCATGTGAGGATGCTGGCAGGGTCGAGGATTAAGCCCAGCTGGATCTGGGGGTTCCTGGGGTGTCAGGAGCCAGCCATGCTGACAGCCCACGGAGCTTCTCACCTCTCCTTACAGCGACCTTTCCCTCAGAGACTCGTCCTGTGTTGATCTAAATGACACCACTGGGAGGGCGTTACTGCTCCTATAAAATATTTTCCATTGCATTTCTCCACTGTCGACTCGCCAGCGAAGCAAGAGTGGAAAAAAGGGTGTGGGGGCTGTCCCCGGGCAGGGTGTCAGAGCCACCTCCCAGCTTGGAGCAAAACTGCAGCGTTTGCAGCCCGTCCCTGCCAGAGAGCCGCAGGCTGCGCCACTCTCCCTGTCCCAGCTCATTGCTGAAAATCGCCAGTCGCAGGCGGAGAAAATCTTCCCCCCGCCTCCCGCGGGGCTCCGGGGCTCAGCCGAGCTGCTCTCAGTCCTCTCCTGCTCGGCCAAGGAGCTGCGTCACTGCAGCCTGACATCCTCTGCCTCCTTCTCCTGGCTGCCCTCCGCGCTGTGTCCTCCCCGTGCCCTCCCCGTGTCACCCGGCTGGCGGAGCCGGGGCTCCCAGCCCCTCTTCCCGACACCGGTGGGGTCTGTGGCACGTAGGAAAGGGGGCTGGGCTGGCAGCAGGACAGGTTTTGTCACGCTGTGACAGCGGTCTGCACTCTTGGCCGTCCTTCCTTCCTTCCAGGCAACCTTTCAGCCCAGATGGAGAGCACCATACGGAGTTTTGTTTCCTTCCCAAAACACACGACACATTCCCTGCCTGTCTAACAAGGTGTCTGTGCCAGGCTGTGTGACACGGTGAGAGGCACAGCCAGGGACCATCCACGCCCCTGAGCAGCGAGGGAGGGGGACACGGGGGAGCTCTGTCCCCCCACATCCACCACTGGGCCACCCACTCCTCGTCACAGGGCAGCAGGGAGGAGGTTTGGGAGCTGAGGGCAGGTGTAGGACACAGCCAGGTTGGAGATTCTTGATTCCACCTGGAGCTGCTAAAAAAGCAGGGTTGCCCCTTCCAGGGCTGCTGCTGTGCAGGAGGCAGAGGATGGGGAGGGTGTGCAGTGCTAGGGTAAGTGGGAATGGCTTTAAGCTGAAGGAGGGTATGTTTAGGTTAAATATTAGGAAGAAATTCTTTTTCTGTGACTGCTCTGAAAGCTGTGGGTGAGGGGGTGGCTGCAGGGATGTCCGGGCATCGGGATGAAGCCGTGCCAGCAGAGGAATAGAGGGATGAGCCATCAGCTGGGATTTCTCCAGTGCTTAAAAGCCTCCTTCACATTCTGTGCCATGAAACACAGCCGTGGTTTTTGCTTTACAAGTGTGATTGCTTATAACAGCATGAAATTACAGCCAGAGCTGGTCAGCCTGGCAGCAGACAAGCGGAGCTGGGAGCGTGGCACTGTGTTGGTGCATGGGCAGGAAGGGTGGGTGGGCAGCCCCTGATGAGCCACATCTCTGGGCTGTCCCTGGGCTGTCCTGGTGGGAAGGCAGTGGGGAGCCCAGAGATGGATGCTGCAGGGTTAGACCTGCTGGTGATGGAGGTGGGTGGCAGAAAGGATTAGTCAGGGGGCTCAAACTGGGAATAAACACGCTGGTGCCCTGTCCAGGGCATCCACAGCCTCTCATTTGAGGACTCCAGTTCTGAGCACCCTGAGTACCACTTCAGCACTGCTCTGTCCAAGCTGCCTCTCTGCTCACAGCCCTGCCCCACACCTCCCTAAATCCCTGTCATTCCTGGCCTTTTTCTCACTTTCACAAGCTTTTTCACTGCTCTGAGGAAAAAGGTCTCCATTTACTCATCACTGCTCTAATCCCATTTGCCAGCTGTGGGTGTCAACCAGAGGTGGGCCAGCGAGACCAGGGGAGGATTCCTGGCTGGGATTGATTTCACGGTGCAGAAGCCACTCAGCAGCAGCCCCTGCCTGTCCTCCTGCCATGCACAGCTCCGTGGAAAATGCACTTATTCGCATATTAGACTGATTCTCTGAAGTTCAAGCCTTCCAGGTATTTCTGGCCCCTCCCAGTCTTGCCATCTGCTTTCATCCCACTGCCCCTGCTCCTCCCTGGTTCAGCTCTGCTTCCCGTGTTTGTCAGAGGGCAAATAAAGCAGCTGAGGGCTGGCCCAGGGCTGGCAGGGCTGGGAGCGTTTTCCTGGCGACTGCGCTCTGCCAGCCTGACCTTTCCAGAGGCCTGGGCTGCTGCACGCAGCTTTCCCTGTGCCACAGCAGCAGCACAGCCAGGAGAGGGGCCCATCCCAGTGTCTGGATCAGTGCTCTGTGCCCAGAAAGCCTCCAGCATCACGGCATGGCAGCAGAGGCCTTTGTGGGGTGGGCAGTGCTGGTGGTGGGGCAGAGCTCGGGGGTCAGGGCAGTGCTGCTCTGGGAAGCAGTCGGTGCCTCTGCCTCTTCTTCAGACCCCAATGGCTCCCTGTGACTGATGGCTGAGTCTTTCACCCTGAACCAAGCTGACAGCTCCCAAAAATCCTGTTGATGGATGATCTCATTAACCAGGGGTGCACTGAGAGGGAGGGAGGGGAGCAGATGACTTATTGCCTTCGCTGGGGGCTTTGCTGGCAGCCTGAGGACAGTTCATTCCCTCTTCTCCAAAGCCAGGGAAGCAGCAGTTGTGTTCACCACTGCAGCATGGCCTGGGAGGTCCCTGAGGCACTGGGAGCAGATCCAGACAGAGATTGGGGTGCTCCTTGCTGGTCCCTATCCTGCTGAGCCCAGAGCCGTGCTCCATTTCCAGTTCTCATGCCCAGAAGGAGCCAGTGTGATGACCCAAAGCAGCCAAGGAAGTCACGGGGCTGGAAATGTGCCTGCAGCCAGGGAAGACACACCAGGGTGCTGGAGAGACATTTCCATGCTCACCACTCATGGTTAGTTCATCCCCACATGCTCACAGCGTGGATATCCAACGGGGTGATGATCCAACACAGGAGTGGGAGGGATTTTGACTTTTCTTCCAGGGATCATGTTTATTTTCCTGCCATGCTTCAAGGAGTTCTGTGCAGCAGCAGAGGGGGTGAACAGGCTCTCCCCAGGGATGCCTGAGTGCAGTTTTGGCAGGGGATCAGGGATACAGGGACGGAGTGGAGATGGACTCTGCCCTTCAGCACTGCTGAAGATGCTGGGATGCTCTGGGGCTCACGGCCCGGGGGGACACGATTTGGTTTGCCCAAGTTTGTTTGCTCTTGAAGTGAACAGTTAAAGGCAGAAGGAGGGTTTGAGCAGGGGAAGGCTCCTGGCTGTATTAGAGGGAGGATTTGCAGTGCTGGCTGTGGGATCAAGGACTGCATTAGTATTGACTCCAGGTGTGGCAAGATTTCCTAACTGAGCAGGAGGCTGTGCTCGACTCTGAACCTCTGATCAGAGAGCTGGGCACGACAGTCCCTGCCTTGCAGGGGTGTTTAGGGTCTTGATTCATCAGTGTCTCCTCAACAGCCCCATCCCCAGAGGGGGAAGGGTTCTCTGGCAGTGTGACCCACAGTCCTGTCTGCAGGCACCAAGTGGCATCTGAAACCAAACATTGTGCTGAGCAGGATCCCAGCTCCAGTCTCAGGGAGGGAGGGAGATGAAGGAGGAAAGCTGGGGAGATAAAGCTCCTCTATCCCCTCATCCTTCTGCTGCAGCTCTGCCCTGGCACAGGAGAAAGGCCTCGTGCTGGGCTTCAGGCGGAAAGAGCAGGTGATGGTTGTAAAATCTCATGTTGCTTGCAGGAATGAGTTATCCCAGGGAAAATGCAGGTTCTCTCCCCCTGTGGGCTCCTGAAGCTTTGATATGCTCCTTCTGCAAGTGAGAGAGCCAAAGGGAACATGGAATCAGCCCCATCTTCCCCCTGGAGTTCTTCTTCAGGCTTCGCTTGGTGTCATAATGATCCAATCAATCCCAGGAGGCTCCAAATAATTATTAATTAAGGCAATGATTGGGTGATTTGGCCGTCATTGCAGCTGTCTTTCACGGGGAAGAGAGAAAAGCCTGTTCCTTTCTTATTTTTCCCCAAAGCCTGACTCTGATGGCACGCGGCTGCTCTGCAGAACACAATGTAATAGCAGGGTGAGTCACAGCCAAGGATTTGTATTCAATATCGGTTCGGATTACATTAGCTTTGCCTAATGCCTGAGCAATAAAGTGCCTCTTCATTGTATAGCTGCAATTTATTTCGGTTCCTGGGCTGGTACAGAGCAAACATCCATCATGCAGCAACACGTGTGCCCTGCGACGGGGAGCGGGCTGGAGGGCGCCGGCTCTGCCTCTCCTCCTGCTCCCGCCAGGAGCTCCCAGGGAATCCTGGAACAGGTTGGGTTGGAAGGGACTCTAAAGCCCATCTTGTCCCACCACCTCCTGCCGTGGACAGGGGCACTTTCCACTAGAGCACCCCAACCTGGCCTTGGACATTTCCAGGGATGGGGAATTTGCTCCACCATAAAACCAGAGCCCAGCTGAACCTGGTGGCCTCTTTCCCCAGCGGGGTGTTGTCCTGGGTGCTTCACTCCAGGAACAGGTCGCTGAATCCCCTTGGAACAATCCACAGGTCCAGGAGCAGCATTCCAGCCCCCTGCAGCTGCTGCCTCTCAGCGCTGAGCAAGGGCTCTGGATCCCCCCGAGTCTCTGGCTGGACCCCGCAGGTGCCCGAGCTGGTCTGATCCCAATCCTGCCACACACGCTGCTCTCCCCGCTCCGCCAGCCTCTCCTGGGCGCCTTTCCCCCCCACCCCGTGCTGCTCCCCTGCGTGCCAATGCTTTGGCAGAGGAAGAGAGAGGCAGAGAAGGAGCGAGGGCTGCGAGAGCACAGCCCGGGCTCTGTTCTGAGCCGGCTGCAGCTGCTTGGCAGAGGCTCCGTGTGCTGGGCTCTGGCAGCTCAGCGCCGCCGGCACAGCCCGGAGCAAGGGCGAGGGGACAAGCCAGGCTCGCTCTCTTTAGTTTGCAGAGGTCTGGGAAAACGGAGCGTTTTCCTTGGCTGCCCTAAGGGGACCCAGCCACGGTTCACGTGGGCAGCGGTGAGTAAGAGCCTTATCTTTATTTACACGATGGTTTCGTGCCGGCGCTGTGCAAGACCTCGGAGGAGGAGGAGGAGGAGGGGCAGGTCCGCAAGGAGCCTCGGCCGGCGCTCCCAGCCCGGCGCTGCTCCGGAGGGCTCCGATGATTTGTGAACCCTCCCGTGCAGGGCAGTGGTTCCTTTTGTGCCTTGCACAGAGGCACCGGGCTTGCTGAAGGAGGGAACCGGCCCCAGGCTCGCTCAGAGAAGCTGCCAGAGATTTTCCTTCTCGCTGAGGAGACGCCCCCGCATCTCCTCCTCGCGGGGGGCGGTGGGTGTCGCATGGTCCCTTCCTTGGTTGTCACCCGGCCAGGAGGGATCCGTGAGCATCCCCAGTGAGCTCTCCGCGGTGTCCCCAGGGAGGGGGACGGACAGGTCAAAAAGCCACCACCCAGCAGGGACCCGCCGCTCACCGGGCGGTGACACAAAGTCCCACGCCAAGTGGGGATGAAGGAGGAGGCTCCAAGGAGAGCTGGGGCAGAGGAACGCCCCTGGGATGGGGTGCTTAGGGCTGAGCGATGGCACCACCATTAATTAGGCCGTGCAGCACCGACTGCAGCGCTGGCGGTGCCCCCGGGGCGGTGTCAGCGCTGTCCTGTCCCCGCACTGCACGGGGCCGCCGCTGCCGGCTGGGGACATCCTTAGAGGTGACACCTGATTGCTGAGAACACCTCAGGCTCGCAGCCTGGGCAGGGCTGGGCCAGTGCCAGGGCTGGGCCAGTGCCAGCTCTGGGCTCCGCAGCCACCCTGGGCACATGCCCGGCCCGGGATGGGGCTGCTCCGGTGCTGGGACATCCACCTGCACCCTCTGCTTTCCCAGCTGCATTTCCCAGGAACCAGCAGCTCTCCCGTGGCCTCTTTGGGACGATTTGCTGCCGGGTAACCCAGGAGCAGCACCGCGTGGTGCAGCATCACCTCCGCTGCGGTCTGGTGGCCAAGCCAGAGCCCTGCAGGGAGCGTTGTCACCCTCTGGTTTCCTCAGGAAAAGATGCCAGGATGTGCCAGTGGCTGTGGCAGCGGCTGTGGGAGAGTCACAAGGACTGAGCAGGGCAGGGAATTCCCTCAGTGCTTCCCAGGCTGCTGGGATGGGAATGGGGATCCCCGACCTTCCCACAAACCCAGCACTGCTCCCACTAAGGAGCTTGATCCGTGGGGCTGATGCTAAACCTGTTAGTGCAGCACCCAGGAGCCCATGGTTCCATGCCAAGGGTGGTTCTCTGGGATTAAGAAACAGTTCCCAACCCACAAAGTTTGGGTTAAAAGCTCTGCTTTCTGGGACTGCTGGCGAGACAGTGTCCTGCGGGAGTGGGGGAGTCTGGATTCCCTGGTAAACCTACTGCCATCCAAGAAAAAACACATTTTAATCAAATCCAAGGCAATGCTGCGATCTAGACACAGGAAATATAGGCCACGCTCACAAACTGGGAGGCTGCGTCCCAGAAAACATCAAATGTGAAAATAATTTAGAGGCTGGAGGAGCAAAAGCAGCTCCACAGGCATTCACAGGGCTCTGACACCCTCCAAGGCTGGAGCCAGTGGCCCCAGCACAGCCCTGGTGAGGTTTAGGGGGTTGCCATGGTCCTGATGCACCTGTGGGACCAAGGAGAATATTCCCTGCAGGGCTGGGAAATGTGGTTCATTAAAGAGGGGTTTGGCAAACAGGAGAGGGGGAATAAAAGAGGGAGGAAAATTCTTTTGAGGGCTGAAAAAAACACCACTGAAAGGCGAGGAGGGAACGAGATTTAGGCAAAGGAGGATCCAGAGGTGCCTTGAATCCACTCTGCAAAAATGTTCCTGGGATACAGGCAAGCTCTGAAAGGGCCTTTTAATCCAGCAGGGAAAGCACAAGAGAGCCAACAACTGGAAGCTGGAGCCAGACACATTTAAATTAGAACAAAAGACACATTTCTAATAGTGAGGTAATTAACCACTGGAACGAATTATCAAGGGGAAGTGGTGCTTTCTCAGTCTCTTGAAGTTTTCAAATTAAGTCAGGATGTTTTTTTCAGAGGAAAAGCTTCACTTGAGCAAAAAAACAACTGGAGGAATTTACTGCCTGTGCTCGAACGTCAGCCCAGACCCTGCAGAACACTCTGGCCTCAAAATCAGCTTTCTGATAAAACTGGAGGAATTTTTAAAGCAAACCCAAGTTTAAGTAATTGTACTGGAATGGGAAGAGGAGATGTTTCCCAGCATATTCCTATTCCCAGTGAAGCCAGGAGCACTGGTCCTGCCACAAGCTGTGCTTTTACACTTGTCCCCCTTGGGGTAATTCCTTTGCCCTTTGGTAAAGGGTGTCTGTACAAAACCTGGAATTTGGAGAATGGTCTGGATGCATCCCCAGGGACCGGCTCTGGGTCATGGGCCTGCAGCTCCCTGGTGCAAAACCACTCTGGAAGCAGAGCCCTGTCTGAGCTGGGGCTCTCCTTGCAGGACACCACAAATACGTGCACAGATACCGATATTTACATTTTTTCTGTTTACATTTCTGTGGCACGCTGACAGGCTTCCAGCAGCAGCACCATTGCAGGGACCATGCCTGGGGTGAGGTTGTCCCTGTGTGTTTGGTGTCAGACAGTTTGGCCCTTCCTGTGAGCTGGGGCTGAGCTGGGAAATCAATCACAGCTGTTCCATAGAGCTCTGGTCCTGTAATTACTCCGTGATTAAATAAAAACGTAATTCCTTCAACACCTCCGCACTCCTGCTTTATTGCAGGAGAGCCCACACAAGGAATTAATGTTTAAATAATAGCTTTCCTCCCCAGGAGCAGGCTCTGAGATAGGCAGGAATATACTGATGCTCTGTCCCACGGATGGAAGGAGCAGCCCCTTGCTGGAGGCCACAGAGGCGACAGTGCAGTATCCACTGGGATTTCCCCAGTGATCTCTGTCCCTGTGTCTTCTGGGCACAGTCCAGGGCTCCCTTGGGCAGAGCCTGTGGATGCAGCCCCCAAATCCCCACCCCAGCTGGCACGAGGAGCCTTCCTGGGCACGACACCGAGGCCTGCCTGGTAATTCCTGCGATTGGGATGGAAGTTTGGTGCCTGGAGGAGGAGTGCAGAGAATTCCAGCCGCTGGCTGTGCTGATTCCTGGGCTGTCCATCTTTTCCTGTCGGCAGATGCCAGCTGGGACGTCAGCACCCGGTGAAGAATTGTCTCTCCCTGCAAAGGGCGACGCCGTTCCAACCTCTTTATTAAACCAAGCACAATCCTGTGCGCCAGCAGAGATGAAGAAAAGCTCCTGATAAGTGGGACTGGCCATTCCCTGAGTTCCCAGTCTCCTTGGTTACAGTACACCACACAAACGCTTGCCGTGAGCGGGCTGCCAGCAGGGAGCTCGAATCCCGGGTTGGAGGGGATCCCCGTCTCCCTGCCTCATACCTGGTGCTGCTGAGAGGATGCTCAGCACAGCAGGGGGAGGGGAAGGGGCTCCTGCTGGTTTTGCAGAGGTGTCTGAGTGATGCAGTTGGAGCAGATCCAACGGGCTCTGTGCAATCCCAAATCCCAAAGCCCGGAGAAGCTGCTCCCAGCTATTAACAAGGCTGAATGGAGGATGTGCTGCCTGCTGGAGCTGGTGTGAGGATACCAGTGTGGGGCTCAGAGAGCCTCAGCCCTCACCCAGCACCTCCAAGGAAGCTCAGGAGGGTGCTGGTCCTTTATCCAGTGACAGCAAGGTGCTGGTCCTTTACCCAGTGACAGGAGGGTGCTGGTCCCATATCCAGTGGCAGGAGGGTGCTTGTCTCATATCCAGTAACAGCTGGTCCCATATCCAGGGTCAGAAAGTGCTGGTCCCATATCCAGTGGCAGGAGGGTGCTTGTCTCATATCCAGTAACAGCTGGTCCCATATCCAGGGTCAGAAAGTGCTGGTCCCATATCCAGTGGCAGCACAGTGCTGGTCCCATATCCTTTGACAGGAAGGCGCTGGTCCCATATCTAGGGACAGCTGGTGCTGGTCCCATATCCAGGGACAGGAAGGTGCTGGTCCCATATCCTGTGACAGGAGGGTGCTGGTCCTATATCCAGGGACAGGAAGGTGCTGGTCCCATATCCTGTGACAGGAGGGTGCTGGTCCTATATCCAGGGACAGGAAGGTGCTGGTCCCATATCCTGTGACAGGAGGGTGCTGGTCCCGTATCCAGTGGCAGCACGGTGCTGGTCCCACCTCTATAGAGCACAGGCAGGAGTGGCTTCAACACAAGTTTGTCACGCTGACCCCACACCTGTGCTGTGCCCATGGTGCCACATGCTGCAATGCCACCTCAGTGGTGTCACCCACAGTGTCACCCAGGGCACGGCAGTCCCAAGGGATTGCTGTCACCACAGCCAGCCTGTGACAGCCATTAGTAACGTGATCCCCTGGCTGGTCAGAGCCTCCTGTAGCTATGGTAATGGACTACCATAATTCACAATTATAATGTCAGATTTAAACCCAGGCCTTGTGCAAAAGGATAAAAATATCTCTTTGCTCGTGGGATCTCAGTATTATTTGCTTTGCTATATTGGAAGCTAAACGCTCTCATGAACATCAAGTGATTGTGCCGAGATTAAACACTTTTCTTCTGTTTATGCACGTTTCACCCTTTTATAGTTTTATTAAAATGCTGGCTGCACTCTCAATTAAGCAAAATCCTTCTGCAGTTGTAAGCACATTTCGTAGGAATAAATAATTTAATCTGAAGGGTGTTTTGGGCTCAAAACCACAATGCTAAGATATTGGGGGGTGCAGAGCTGGGGCAGGGGAGTGGACACTGCCATCTCACTGTGCTCCAGCAGGGATCAGAGACCTGAGCATGGAGTCCTCCAGGTGTGCCCTGGGTGTGCCCCCCCTCACACACCTGGTTTGCACCTCCAGCCCATCCTGTAACCCACAGGGGCAAACAGGGCTCGTGGCAGAGCCCAAGCTGTGCAGTTTGGGTGATTAATTCATTAATATTTGTAGGGGGCTCTGGGCTCCTCAGATGAAAGGTGTAGGTGACATTGCTGTGATGGGTGGCCAAGGGCAGTGCAGGAGTGATGGGGTGCAGGAAGGGGAGCATGGGCTGACACTGACACCTTTCATCTGAGGAGCTCAGAGCCCCCTACAAATATTAATGAATTAATCACCCAAACTGCACAGCTTGAGCTCTGCCAAACTCGCAGTCACCGTTTCTCCGCATTTCGCATGGAAAAATCTGTCTGTTTTCTGCCATTTCTTAACCTCCAAATGTTGCTTTCTTGGCACTTTCCAGAAAGCACATGTTCAGGTTTCCAGCACAGAGTCCTGTTTCCCTGGATCCCTGCCCACGCTCCCCGTGCTCGGATGAGCTGCCACGTCCTGGTGCTGGTCCTGGTGCCTGCCCAGGGCACCCCAGCACCGAACCCTGCTCCCCCTCCCTGGCACCTCTCCTGGGTGTGTTTGTACAGCACCAGGCAGACAAAAAAAAAAAAAAAAATCCCTGTGAAATCTCACCCACTACTGCTGGGAAACTCCGGCAAAGCAGGACGCCTTTTTTGTTCGGGGTGGCAGCTGACAAAGGCTGTGCTGTTGGAGAGTAATTAAAATGGACAGGTACCAAGCCTTTGTCTCTAACCCACCCCACCCCGAGACCTTGAGCTATTTCTGACACATCAGCAGAAAGTGGCAGCAGCGTGACAAGCTCAGGGTCACGCCTGGCTCTGAGGGGCCCTTCTCCCAAGGCACAGCCATGGTGCCCTGGCTGCTCTAGCCAGCAGATGAGAACATGAATATTCCTCAGGAAAAGCATTTTCGGCGGCACGGGTTTGCCCCAGTTTTGGATTTTTGCTGTAGGTGATGCCTGGGTGGGTTAGAGTCAGTGCCAGCCCAGAGCTCTGCAATGGGAATGCAAATGAGCCTCAGATGCAGGATTTGCTTCTGCTGGGTGGGTTTTATTCCCATTAAAACCCTCCCTCTGCTCCAGGTACCCCGGTGCCAGCACGAGGCTCGGGGAGGGTTCCTGCTGCAGGAGCTCTCTCCCCAGCTGGTTTGCAATGTGCCACACGAGCACAAAGACCTTGCACTGTAATTAAGCTCTCGCTGTTCTTTCAGGACTTTGATTCAGAGAAATTCATCACTCAGAAAGAGCAGCTTGGCTGGGAGTTGAGGGAAAAAACAACACTTTTCCCCCAAAGCCATGGCCAGTGTGTGGAGGTTTGTGCCCAGCAGTGGCACTGCTCCCTCCTCATCAGCCAGGTGAGCAAATGAGGACCCATCTCCTGCCCTCAGTCCTCTCATAAATTATTTAACACAATCCAAATTACTGGGAATCTTCACTGGCTGTCCAGCTAAATCTAATTTGTATTAAGTTCATTTGGCAGCAATTTTCCTTAATGGCCAGGGTGGCCTTCTGTGGGTGTGTGGTAAAAGTGATCTCTTGGATATAGGTGAGAAAGGCCTGCGTGGGCCTGCGCTCCAAAATAACAACCAAAAATTAATTACAGCCATTACCACAGCTCAAAAGTACATTTGGTGAAAGTGGAAAATAGAGTGAGGATAATTATAGTGGTTTTTTCCCTACTGTATCAGTCATTTGATGACATAGCAAGCCCCTCTATGAATATAGAACACGTCAGTGAAATAACATCATACAGAACACAGAATATGTAATATACAATGTATTATATAACACACAATGTAATTATAAGATATATTGATGTATAATATGCATCTACCATGTATTTATATCTAATAGTTTCTTTGTAATATATATGCCAAATATATGATATTTTATATAGATGGTGTAGAATATATTCAATATATTTATAATATATTATATATTATATATTATATATTATATATTANTAATGCATACTCTGAACCTTTTGAATTGAGAGAGACCAGGAGCCACCCAGGGACAGGCAGGGGTCCAGAGCAGGGCCAGCCCTGTTCCTACTGCTCCTGGGCAGATCTCAGCCCCACCACATCCCCCTTTGCCATCTGGATCTCAGCTTTTCCTGAGCAGCGGGATCAGTGCCAGCCCACACCGAGCCCAGCACAGCTTCATCCCAGAGACCACAGCTCCTTCCTCTGACTCCTTGACCCGACTTCAGGGATTTTTTTTGTTTCCCCCTGGGAGGGCGTGAGGCGCTGGCACGTGTTGATATTGGTGGTTGATATTCCCCAGGTGATGCGGGATGCTCCGGGACGCTCCGCCGGGATTGCCGGGAGCCTCGCTGGAGCGCAGCAGGCGCTTGTCACCGGCGCGGCGGGAGGGCGTGGGCTGGCTGGCACTGAGGCAGGAATCCCAGCGGGACTTCGATAAGGATAAAGCTCAGCCTGATAGAAACGAGCCCCAGCCTGACAGATGGCCCTGAGCGAGGGGGAAAGGCGGGAGCTGGGCAGGGAGAGCATCCTGCCCTCCTCCTGACAGGCTGGGATGAGCGGTGGGCAGTGGGGGGACACCCTGGGCAGGGGTAAGGTCCTGGTTTTGATGGGGACAGGGGATTTAGGGCCACCCTCGGCGATGCTGCACAGCACCGGGACACAATTCCGTCTCTCCATCCGCACAGGGATGGGGAAGGTGGCCGAGGTGGCACTGCTTGGGCTAATCCAGTCCCCTTTCATTTTCCATCCATCCCTGCAGTGCCATGCTGTTGCCCTGCTCTTTTCAGCCTTCTGATGTTTGCGTTTTTGTCGTGGAGTTCCTCACGGATTTTCACATAAGCAACCTGTGGTTATTGTAACTGTTCTTTTATGTTTGCATTCTTCTCATAAGGAGGAGGCTGTGGGTGGACTGCTGGTTTGACCAGTGTGGTTGGAGAGGTGGCAACCTTCATCCTCCAATCCCTGGTCACTGTCCAAATTCTGTAAACTGAGGTCAAAGAAAATAAACTCTCTCTCTTTTTCCCTGATGACTGACTCTGTGTGTGTTCCTCATTTCGTGTCCTCTGACGACACCAGGCCATGCCAAAGGATCTCTTCACAGACCCATTTCTCCATTCCAAACCCATTTGGGAGTCACTGTGCTGGGGTTGTGTTGTCTGGGTTTTTGCTCTTCTCCTCTGTCTCTTTAAGAAGTTTTTTAAAAGTTTTATTTTAGCTTTTTGTGTTTACTTTTTGCAATGGAGCCAGACACGATTTTACATAAACTCTTTTTGTTATTGTAACCATCTATCCACGTTTACATTCTTCTCATGAGGAGGAGACTGCTGATGGACTGTTGGGTTGCCCAGTGTGGTTGGAGAGGAAGATTTTCTTCCTCCAATCCATGGTCACTGCTGGAATTTGATAAATGCTGAAGTTGTAAATAAGCTGCCTCTTTTCTGCCTTGGACATCTCGGGGTGTGGGTGTCGTTTCTTTGTGCCGTGTGCGACAGGGGTGGGCTTGGCCACTGCTGGAGCTGCTGGAGCACGAGCCCAGCCACAGCAGCCAACAGTGGGCAGGGCAGGGGCTCAGCCACGCCTGCTGAGCCACCCTAAAGAAGAATAATTTCAATTCCATCCCCCTTTTGGAAGGGACACATTTAATGGCAGAGAGGCTCCGTGCATGGCAGAGGTCGGGAATTAACTCACTGCACCCAAGTGCCGTGAAATTGAATCCTGTCAGAGCAGGCAGGAGCTGAACACACGGCAGGAGAGGTGGGGGTCCCAAGTCCCCATCCTTCTGCCAGAGCCACCAACCCATCAGGAAAACCCTGGCTGCTCTGCCAGGTGAGGACATGCTGCTCTGGGTGATTCCCATCCCTCTGAGAAGAGTTAGGAGTCAAAGCCAAGCGCTCACGGATACAGCTGCTGGGAAAAATAGCTTAATTGTTGGAAAAGAGGCTCACAGACCCAGCTAACCACTTGGAAGTGCAGTAAATGGAGTCCCCTGATTGCTCTGAGAGCACTGAAGGAGGCCATAGAGCACCTCAGGCACGTGGTGGGATTCTTGGGGTGGTCTAGTGCAGGACCAGGAGCTGGATCAATGATCCCTGTGGGTCCTTTCCAGCTGAGGAATTCTCTGATCTCCTTGATGTTCAGCTCCTGCAAAGGGGCCGTGGTTCAGGGGGGTGATGGGGAGACCAGGGAGGTCTCCAGCCCTGGTACCCCCCTCAGCAGGGATTGGGAATTGCAGCTGAGCCTGCCCAGCTCACTCCCACTGCCGCTGGATTCTCCGTGAGAGACGGATGTGATGAGCCAGGGGAAGCTCTGCCAGCAGGAGAGCAGCTCCAGGAGTGCTGCGGGATGGCCCTGGCCACTCACTCCTGAGTGATGGGCATCATGCAAAGAAGGAGCTCTTACAGAGATCACTCCTCTGAGGAAGGCTTTGCACAGGCACGGCCAGCAGAAGAAAAGCACACGCTTTAATTATGCTAATTAGAGACTTGGCAGTCTCGTTGCTTGATGCTGTTGCATTTGATGTGGAGACATTTCCCTTTGCCAGGGTCTGCCCCTCCTGGAGTGGGAAGGGTTTGGGCACAGGGGTGCTGGGTTCCAGGGGTGTTACCCTCACAGTCCTGCTGATCCCAGCTCCGAGGTGCACTCAGGTGAAGGGTCCCAGCTGGCTGACAGCACTCTCCCTTCTCCAGGGGTGACACAGAGCCTCCACACTTCCCTCCCCACGGGCTCCATCCCTGCCAGCAGCACAGGGCAAAGCTCTTGTGCTGAAAGCAGGTGAATGTGCTAAAACACAGGGGCAAAAGGAATAACTCCTGTCCTCCCTCTCCAGGCTATAAATGGCCGTGGTCCTGCTCCTGGCTGGCTCAGCCATCAGTTTTGTGTCTCCTGAGAATCCCGGGGGGAGCAGGGAGCCAGAGCTTTCCCTCCTCTGCTGTGCACAAGCTGTATTTTCCACCAGCCAGCGCTGATGGATGGCTCGGCCTCACCATCCATGAGCTTTGCTCCCTGGCTGCTCCAAGGGCAAACAATTCTCTGGACTCAGCCTGAAATGCTCCAGGCCAAGCATCGTTTTGTCCTGGTTTGTCATTAAAGGATGTGCACAGCCATTCCAAGTGACAGAGCAATTTCCTTTGTGTCCTGCAAAGCAAGAGGAAAAAGAAAGAAGTCAGCGTATTACACACAAATCTGCTTTTCTCCTGCAAGTTGAAATAGGAACAGCTTAATTTCCAGCAAGCCCAACGCTGTAGTAATTCCAAATCAAAGGCTTTGTGTCAAAAGAATCATTTTGCTCCCACCACAAATAATGAGCAATTTATGTCACGTTTGGAGATCAGATTAAAAACAAGCTGCAAAGCAACACCTCGGCCGGCGGTGGCTGCAGGTCAGACTTTAGATGCCAAAGGTGGGCAGCACTGGATTCCTGGTCCTGGGTGTCCCTCCCGTCAGGTGCCACCAGCTGCCTTGGGCCAGACCAGAGTCCTGAGGGCTGGAGCCCTTCTCCCAAAGGGCCAGGATGGGGGAGCTGGGGATGTTCACCTGGAGAAGGCTCCAGGGAGAGCTTAGAGCCCCTTCCAGGACCTAAAGGGGCTCCAGGAGAGCTCAAAAGGGCTTTTGGACATGGGCTTGGAATGACAGTACAGAGGGAATGACTTCCCACTGCCAGAGGGCAGGGATAGATGGAATATTGGGAGAGAATCATTCCCTGTGAGGCTGGTGAGGTCCTGGCACAGGGTGCCCAGAGAAGCTGTGGCTGCCCCTGGATCCCTGGTAACGTCCCAGGCCAGGTTGGACAGGACTTGGAGCAACCTGGGTCAGTGGAAAATGTCCCTGCCCATGGCAGGGGGAGGAACAGGATGATTTTTAAGATTCCCTTCCCACCCAAACCCTTCTGTGATTCCCTGGTTCCATGAAATCCCTCTGGGCAGCAATACTCACTGCAAAGAGAAAACCACTTGCGCTTGCTTTTTTTTTTTTTTTTTTCCCCCTCCCAGAAACAGCAGAATCATTAAAAAAAAGACCGATTTAAAACCAATTAGAGGCAATTTCTTCATCTGCTGCCTCCTTGCATGAGGCGCACGTCTCGATGGGGACACGTGGGAGCCCGGGGAATGTCACCCTGAGCAGAGCTGCCTCCTGCCAGGCTGCTGGCCCCGCCGGGGCTGAGGAATTGCCGGGAATTGCTGACAGGCGGCCGAGCAAAGTGCTGATGTGAGCCCTCAGCCCCCAGGCTCCCCATCCGTCGCTGACAAGGAAAAAGCTGCTGGCTGCAAGGCTTTGCTTTGTGTTAGAAGCCAAGGTGAAGGATCCAACAGTCCAAACAAAATGCTGAACAGTGCCCAGCCGGCCTTTCAAGCTGCCATTGCCCCGTGGCTGTCCCGGGAGCTTGTGCAAATCGGTGCAAATTTCTCAGCCCAGTAAATGACTTGGAAATCCCTGATGTGGATTCCCTTGTACCATTAAAGGAATTTCCAACTGCCTTGCCCTGGAAAAGCGACCCCTCCCAGGTGTGGCAGGGGCTTCTCCCGCGTGGTTCCCTGCAAACACTGTGTAATCTTCTCCCTGGGTTCCTCAAGCCCATCACCCCCAGCCATGGTACCCCCTTTCCATATTTACCCATTGGCTTTGGGGGCCTTGTGTCCAGTTTCTGTCTTCCCTATGATCAATTACCCCCTGCCCTGCCCCCTGTACCACCCACGAACCTGAGACACGAACCTGAGACACAAACCTGAGACACAAACCTGAGACACTACATAACTGAGAAAACCCACATGATCCCTCCCCTTCATCCTCATCCCCTCCCTGGCTTGGAGTGGGGGAAATAAAATGGATTCTTGAGCTTAAGAAAGAGACTTTGTCTCGTTTCCTTCCCTGCCAGGGGCTGAACCTCCCTGGACACGAAAATCACTGCTGCCACACACGCTCCAACACCCAACAGAGAGGACAGATCTGTGCATGGACCTACATCCTCTTGCCACTCTGCTCAGGGAATGAGTTTGGATCTCTTCAAAAAGGAAAGAAGGGTGAGGCTGAGAAAAGAGATTTTTGTGCTCAGCTCTGCACGGCGCCGCTTCCACGGACCTGCTCCCGCCGTGGGGAAAGGAATAACAAGAAGGGGCCTGTGTGTCAAAGAAGCAAATATTTTATTGTGTAAAAACCAAGCAGACATTAAATAGGGCCCCCCCCATTGCCCCCACAGCTTGTGCCTTGCATGCCATTGGGATGTGCCCAGGTGTCCCCCACAGGCTGGAGCCATGGAAGCACAGATGGATCCATCTTCAAATACCTGTGGAATTGTAAAAGCTTCGGAGCTCTGCTGTTGCTGGGTGTCACACTGAGACCCAAGAGCATCCTCAAAGATTTTTTTGAGCAGTGATGTGGGATGAGACACCTGGGCTGCAGCTCTGGGTTACAAAAGGAGGGGTTTGGTGTCCCTCCAGCTCCTCTCAGAGCGGCCTTTCCCGTGGCACACCCTCAGCACCTGTGGCAGCCGCTGGGTTTTAATGAAAGCACCAACTCCCAAGTCAAACAACTGCAGGAGAACAGGAAAGTCCTTGTCCCCACGGCTGGCCCTGAGCAAAGCTGCGAAACGGGGCGGGAGCACAAGGAAACCACGGTACGTCCCAGACCAAAAAAATGTCCTTAGAACCATCCCATGAGTTTTGTGGAGCCACTTGCAGCCTCTTGCCCACGTGAGGTGGTTCTGCCAGGAGCAGGGGAGCCGTGTGCCCGAGGTGGCTCCTCATCCCTGCGGGTCGGGGCCGGCTGCTGCGCTGGATGGAAACAAACCCTGCAGAAAGTGGGACGTTGCATTATGCAAATTTGCTTCCTGGAAAGAAATGTTTTATTAACACGCGCTCCCTTCGTGTGTTGGCTTAGTCAATTTGGTCACAGCTTGACATCCAATAAGTTACTCTAAAGGCAATGGTTTTACAAAATGTTTTTCTAATCTATTTTAAACACTTAATTACAGTTGTGGCGCATTCATTAGGGACTCCGCTTTCAAACCTGGTTGCAGCAATAAATCCTAATTCTCCAAGTGTCAGCTGCAATCCTGACATGGCATCCAAGTGGGTGTTGGAGGCTGTTGATGACTGGGGGAAGGATGTCTGGGCCAGGCAGGAGCCCCATCCTCCAGAGAGGGAACCCCCAGCGTCCAGCCCGAGCTGATTTCTAATCACCAAAAGAAACTTGGGCCCCTGAGGAGGGAGTGCTCGCAGGCCTTGGGGGGATGAGTCTGCTGAGGGATGCTGTTTTTGGGAAACCCCAGTGAATTCTGAGCTGGTGCTGTGGACCTCTGGGGCTGTCCCTGGCACCAGCAGCATCCCCATTGCAGCTCTGAAGCCACAAAGGCAAGGGGGGACCAGCCCCAGTGCCACACACCCCAGGGGACACCCTGGCAGCCCTGGGGTGCTCTGACATGCCAGGAGGAGCACGGGGACTCTGTCCCCACACACTCCCTGTCCCGAGATACCCTGTCCCCACACCCTCCCCGCCCTCAGCACAGGCACCGAGGAGGGGCAGCATCCCACGCGGCTCTGAGCCCACAGCGCCATCGGCGCCTCAGCACAGTTACCTTTTACTCTTTGCCCAGGTACTTCTTCATGATGCTGCTGACATCGTCCTCCCTCCCTTCGGCCTCGGCTCGGCGGCTCATCCCGCTGCCCTGGCTGCCGGCTCTGCCCTCCCCGTCCCCTCGCGGCGGCTGCGGCCGGCGCTTGATGCTGTCGGCGCTGCGGGCGGAGAGGTGCGAGCCAGAGGATGAGGAGGAGTCAGAGAGGTCCCCGGGCTCCTCCTTGGCCGTGCCCTTGGTCTCGGGGGACTGCGGGCGGCCCGCTACGGCCTCATCCTGGAAGCGCACGGTGAGGGGCCGCTGGCCGTCCCTCCTGTCCCTGCGGGGCCTGGCCAGGCTGCTGGCGGAGCGGGACTTGCGGATGGCCGGCAGGAAATCGTCGAAGTCAACCTTGGTTCTCCTCTCGTAGTTGAGGGTGGGTATTCGCCAGCTGAAGGGGTCGCTCCCCTTCCCCTCCCCCAGCCCGTCGCTGGACAGGGGGCTCAGGAATCCCTCCGGCTCCTTCCCCAGCTCCACATCCTCCAGCGACGGCTCCAGGCAGCTCCTCCAGGAGCTCAGCCGCGGCACCTCCATCCCGGCAGCCGGGGAGCTCGGCCGGCGGCCGGAGCCCTCGAGGGCCGGCAGGAGCGAGTCGTAGGAGCCGAATTTCGATGCCTTTTTCAGCGCCGGGGAACGCGGGCGCTCGGCCGGCTCCGAGGCCATGCTCCGCAGGCTGGAGGAGCGTGTGAGGCCGGCGCCTGCTCCTTCTCCTTCCCCTTCCCCTGCCCGATCCCCCTCCAGCCGCCCCGGGGACTCCCCGGCCGCTGGGACAGCCCTGGGGCGCCGCAGGGCCGCGGCGCCGGTGGTGCGGTAAATGGGGAGGGGAGAGGGGTCCCCCAGCAGCCCCGGCTCCCGCTCCGCTCCCCGCTGCCGCCGCAGCTCCTCCACGTACTCGGAGAGGGCGGCAGAGCTGGCCACCGGCCCCGAGGCCACCGAGAGCGGCCCCGAGGCCACCGAGAGCCTCCTGCTGCTGGGCACCGGCGGGGACACCGCGCTGGGGAACCTCCCGTCCGCAGCCGGGGAGCCGCCCCGCCGCAGCAGCGATGGGGAAGTCTCTCCTATCCTATCCACGGGCTTCTTCGGGCTCTCCGGCTCCTCTTCTTCCGCCAGAGGTTTTCCATATTCCCGTCTCCTGGCCCCCAGCAGGGGACTCGCCGTCCTTGCCGGGTCCGCGGCGTCTCCGGGCCGGGCCGCGCTGCGGGAGGAGAGCGGCCGGCTCAGAGCGGGGTCCTTGGGGTCTCTGCTCACCCTGAACGACAGAAACCGGTGTTGGTTTAGCCCTCTGGGATCCCCGGGGATGCCATTCAGCAAGGGCAAGGCTGAGCAGTGGGAAGCCTCAGGATAAACTCGCTGCTGCGTCCAGCAGCTGGGCAATGCCCAAGGATTTTATCTTAAATAAACCCAGGTCAGCCAGCTCAGATAACTCCAGCTTCAGCTCTGCCAAGCCAGCACTTACCTCCAAATATCCTTTTTTTTCTTGACAGATTACAGCAATATGTAGGATTTATTTTATTTCTGTCAAAGCCAAAGATTATTCACTAAAATTTTATGAAACCAGCTCGCAGCGCACCCCCAACACATCTCAGTGTTATTGCTGGGCATGTCTCACCCAGGCTGCTGCTCAAACAGTTCTGAACTGCAGGAGCCCTGCAACACCTGGGCAGGGGATGCACAGCGAGGGGGGATGGCCAGACATCCTGGACAAGGGCTGGTGCAGGAAGGGGAGAAAAAAGGGGAGGAGTAAAGGGGAAAACACATCAGAAAACTCGTATTATTGGGCAAACTGCACCATGGCTGGAGCTGAGGGGCTGAAAGGAGCATCCTCTGCTGTTAAACCCCTCTTGGCACCAGCACCTCTGGCTGCTTCCACCAGAGCTTCAGAAAACTTCTGAAACTTTGGGGTGGGATCCACCTCTGCTCAGCCCTGAGGATCCACACCAGCAGCCCCAGCCAGGCTGCCCCTGGGGGACTGCAGTCACCAGTGTGGCTTGGGGCCACTGGTGTCACTGGTGTCACTGAGCCCCTGATGGGACACCCTGTGTGTTGGGGAGGATGAAGCAAGAAGGCCCTGCAGAGAAGATTTATTAGTAAAAGACTCAAAAAGTATAAAACCTGTAAGAGATATAGAATTAAAAGCTAAATTTGAACTGTAAGATACTGAGCAGGAAAAGAGTAGTTAAGTTAGCTAAGCACAGAGCTGGGTGATTCAGTCACACCTCTGTCAGAACAAAAGGATGAGTAAGGGGTTGGACCCTCTCAGGTATCAGGGAAAAGGTGTTTTTTCAGGTTTTTAGTATGTAGATTTGTATGGTAATATAGTAGTCCCCATAGGCTGTATGTAAATTCTGTAGGTTTTTGTATCCTAAGGTGATTGGTTAGTGCTATTTAGAATATTCATAACACAAAGGGTTAAAATGGAATGTAACAAGTAATTCGCTCTCTGACTCGGACGCTCTCTCTCTTGCTGCTTGGACTCTTGTCCCTTTAGACTTCTCCTGTTGCTGCTCCCTCCCCTGGTCAGGCTGTCCCCCACGGCTAATAAACCACGTGTCTTGAGAGCACCCCAGTCTCAGGACATCTCTCTTTGGACTCAAACAACCTCGACGATCTCAACACCTGTGACCCCCTGCAAGCACCTCCACTTGCTCACAGCTCTCCCCACTCCCTGGTGCCCCACCCCTGCTCAGCCCAGGGAACCCAGGAGGCCTGCTGGGATGTGAATTTGGGAAAGAAAGGAGGGAAGGAAAAGCGAGAACAGGGCAGAGCAAAGCAGCAGAACCCAACAACAAACCCATCTCTGGGAGGGAGCCGTTCATGGCCCTAAAGGAAGCTTCCTGCCCTGGGAATGCTGCTGTTGCCATGGGAATGGGGTGGGAGAGGATAATCCCGCTCGGACCAGGCTCTGCTGACCCGTGAAAGAATTTACATGCCGAGATGGGCTGAAGACAAACTCCTGAGCTGGGAAATGCTTGAGTGCAGAAGGGAAGGGGCAGTGGAGCAGCTCAAGCCTCCTGGCACCCGCTGGCACAACTCAGGGCACAGAGGTGCCCCCCTGTCCTGGTACCCACCGCCTTTCCCTGCTCATTAAACCTGCCTAAACCATTTGATTATTCAACACAAAAGGAATTAACCAGAGATTTTCCTCTCCCTGAACCACTGCACCCTTCAGGGCCATCCCGTGCTGATGCTGCTGAAGCACTGCAGCTGATTAATAGTTTGAGACATTTCAGCAGTGCTGGATTTTAGGATCCTGAATTGCATCTTACTTCAGTGGCTGCTGTAATCCTTCGGTGAGGTTTTGTGCAGCAATTGCTCCATTCATTCTGCACGTTTCCAAATAATATTGTAACCCATGTGCTGCATGAGTGGCTTTCATAAATTAAACACCGGCATCAGGGTTTTTATTTGGGTTTTAAGGCTGAGATAAAAGTGTGTGGAGAGGTGAGAACCACTAATGGGCTGTGAACAAGGACTAAACAGGCTGTATTTATTGTCCTGTTCAGCATGACAGACAGCTGCTGCTTTTATGAAAATCTTTGGAGTCTGAAATGGAGTGAAAGCTGCAAAGGTGGGATTGTTCCAGCTTCCATGGCTGGCAAGGGCCACACAGCCCCAGAGTCCATGCAGGGACCTCACACTCTCCATGCTCTGGTCTCCAGCCAAAGGCTAAGACTGCCCCCTCCATCCTTGTGTCTGTCTCCCAACAGTTCTCATTTTCTGCACCCATTAAACTGCCAGAGGCAGGGTTGGATGGGATATTGAGAAGGAAGTCTTCCCTGGGAGGATGGTGAAGCCCTGGCACAGGATGCCCAGAGAAGCTGTGGCTGCCCCTGGATCCCTGGAACTGTCCAAGGCCAGGCTGGAGAGAGCTCAGAGCAACCTGAGATAGTGGAAGGTGTCCCTGCCCATAGCAGGAGGTAGGACTGGATGACTTTGAAGGTTCCTTCCCACGCCAACCATTCCATGATTTGTTTCTTTAACTGTTCCCTTATGCCTACCAAAATCCCCTCCAAAATCATGGCTAGTCTCCCTCATCCTCCTCCTCCTCCTCACAAGGCAGGACACAAAAGCAAGACAGTCACACCCCGTCCTGCAGCATCCTCTGCTCATCCACAAATCCCTGGCAAACGGCTGATGTGCCAGCACGATCTCCCAGGGCTCAGAATGACCCCAGGCAGCCCCAGAGGAAGGTGATGCCGCAGGAGGAAGGACCCTGAGCCTCTCCAGCCCTGAGCAGAGCCCTGCTCCTCCATCACCCTCGGGGAAGATGGTTTTCCCAGCAAAAGGCAAAGGATGCCGAGCCCGGGAGACGCCTGGAAGCCAAGGGAGCTCTGCAATCTGCCATTCACACCAAACCAAATGACACACAACAATAATTAGCGAAGATTACATAGCAATTAGCATGATTACAATTATACCAGTTGAAATCATTTATACAATAAAATCCACACATGCTTTGCAACACATGACCAGGGCCGAAAGCGTGGCTGGGATGCTTTTCCTGGGAGCTCATAAATAAAGCCAAGACAGCTCCATTTCAGGCAGGGAAGAGACACTGGCCTCATTTCTGTCAGAAGAGGATTTTCTTGTCACACCGTCATCTACACAAGAGCTCCCAGTTCCCCACGTAATGATTTTGCTTTTGACAAAAATCGTGGTTAAAAATAAACGTGCCGGATCCCCGGCAGCCTTGGGACCAGGGCTCTTGGTTTTCTGAACCAAGGTGGGAGGGGAATTGCTGCCAGGGTGATCCTGGGGTGATGCCAGGGCTGTGGATGCAACAATCCTGCGGGATGCAGGATGGAGAGGCAGATCCTGGGCTGTGGATCCACTCCCTGACTGCACCTCTGGATATCCCCCCCCATCACAGCACAATCCTGACCTGCCTGGAAAGGGGCAGAAGAAATACACAAACTTTTAAATTGGCTTCTTAATGGAAAAAAAAAAAAATCATATTTATTCCAACCCTGTGCTGTGTCATATTTATGGAGGCTTAGCTCTGCTGGCCAGCGTTTTGTACAGGCATTTAAATGGCAGAGAATTAAAGGAAACGTTAATCAAAGCTCTCCCTCCTGTACGCACACGGGTGATAAGAGCTCCCCGCTCTCCTCTGGCTCTTGGCAGCTGTTTGTTCAGCAAACAGCCCAGATGTGGTGCTGAGCAGCCAACACGAGCAAGACTCGTTTTTCATTACTGGGAGCTTGTGTAAGACAAAGGAATCTTAATAAGGAGGAGCTCGTTTCCCTGATCTCGTTTTTATTACCTCCACTCTCGTCTCCTGTTTGTTTGCATTTCATCCCCTGCTCGCTCTATTTCCATCTTAGATGAGCTGCAGCCAAACACTGCTCCCACACCAGCATTTGCAACCTGCCCCCTTCACAAGCCCCAGGACAGAGGGTGATGGTCACACTGTGGCCAGGGCTCAGGAGAATTCACTTTTCACACAGCCCAGCAAACCCCAGAATCACTGAGGCTGGAAAGGAATCCAGGACCACTGAGTCCAACCTGTGACAAATCCCTACTTGTCACCCAGTCCAGAGTGCCACCTTCCTTTGACACTTGCAGGGATGAGGGCTCCAAATCTCTCTGGGCAACCCTTTCCAAGGCCTGACCACCCTTTCCATGAGGAAATTCCTCCCAGTGTCAAACCTGAAAGCCTGCATATCTTTTACTATAAACCCAAGGTGTTTCAGCTCAGAAATAAGATATTAGCCACAATGCCTGCTTTTCTGTCACTCACTAATGATCAGAGTTGGGTCCTTCGGAGCAAAGCCCCCTCAGCAGCACTTAGGAAGGACCTTATTTATTGTGCAGGGTCCCAGTGAGCTCAGCCAACTGCTCTCAGGGCTCCCACTCATCACTGGTCTATGGAAGGCACCCACAGAGCAGATCAGGGACATTTGGGATGTGCAGGTGCTCGTGCCCCTCTCCAGTTCTCTCCCAGCCCATCAGCATCGCCATCAAAAATTAAAATATTTGATATTAAAATGGCAGAAATGCATCCCTCTCCCTCAGCAGCGGGCATATGGCATACAAATCCTCAAATAGGCTGCATTGCCTCTTTAAATTATCTCCAGAGAATACATCAAGGGATATTTTCCTGCTTGAAGCGTGTTTTTGATGCAGTGGCTTTCATCTGGTGTTTCACTGATCACGGCGTGGCAGTGCCTGCCTTCCTTGATTGGATGTTTTGACCTTAAAGCACCACAGGTCCCGCTGAGCTCCGCTCCCAAGAGGGGCCAGAGGAAGCCCCTGTTGTATTCCCCTGGGGAATGGGTTTTCCCCAGTACCCCCTGAAGCCTGTAACTGTGTAGTTCGACCCTTCCTTCCTATCTTAACCCTATTGGCTCAGGTCCAGCTGTCTTTTCCTGAGCAGGAGACCAGATAAAGCCTTGTTCTTCTTTGTTCTCCCTCTTTCTCTCCTGGAACCCTTCTGGAATAAAGCCTTGGACCGATCCCAGGGGGCGAGAGCCTCTTTTGGAATCTTTTGCCCTGTTCCCTGAGATATTTCTCCAAAGCTCCCCAAGGAACTGAGCTACCCAGAGGAGCCCAGGGGGTGGAGGGGAATATTTCAAGCCCCCACATCTCAGCACCCCCCAGGACACCCAGGACGGGCTGGGGGTGCCTTACCTGAGGCTCTGGGTGCTGCGGCCGCCGACGGACGGTGCTGAGGTGCTCCCGGCCACGCTGGCACTGGCCAGGGATGTCCAGCCCACAGAAGAACTTGGCCAGGACTTGATGCTCTCTGCGGGCTCCAGGCTGAGCACAGAGCCAACACTGGAGCAGGCATCCCTGAGGGAAGAGGAGAGAGACCTGTCAGCCCTGCAGGTGCAGGCAGGAGGGCTCGTGGGTCACTGTGGTGGTGACAGGGCAGTGGTGAGCCCAGCTCTGCTCGGGCTGGTTTGTGGCACCAGCACAGAGAAAAGAAACCTTTCCAGGCAGCCTGGTCCTTGTGCCATTGTTGCTGCCATTTGTTATTTCCTCAAGCTTTTGCAAGTGCCCTGTAGACCTTGGGCAGGAAAACCCTGCACTGCCTGCTGTGCCTGGGGCTGGAGCTGCAGTGACAGAGCCACTGTGACCCCAGGTGCCCCACACACCCCAGGACTTCCCCAGGGCTGGAATTGAAGTGACAGAGCTTCTGTGGCCCTGGGTACCCCACTGGGCCCTGTGCACCTCTGAGCCCCCCCAGAGCCAGAGCTACCCCAGCCCATCCACCAGGAGCCCCCAGACCAGGTGCAGTGGATGAAATCCTTTAGGATCTCAGTTTTCCATCAAAACCACAGATCATCTCCCAAAGCACAGCCCAGAGGAGGGGAAGCATCCCTTGGGATAAGAGCCAGAGCTCCCAGGGAACAGCAGTGGGTCGATGGGCGTGGGGCACACAACGCCAGCACATCTGGATGCCAGTGTGAGCCCTGCCCGTGCAGCTGCAGCAGACAGTGCTCCATGACCCCTCAGTGCAGCAGCTGCTGGCCCACACGAGCTGTGGCAGAAGCAGGCACAGGCTCTGTCCTTGGGCAGCATCATCTCCTGGGATCACTCACGTGTCTCTGGCCGAGCACAGCGACTCCCGCGCCGTCCGCGCGCTGCAAGGACACAGCAGAGGGTCAGCGACGGCCCCTGGGGACCCCAAACCCACCACGGGCTGCAGAACCACCCAGACCCACTGCAGCAGGGCCGGCGTGGCCCGGGGCAGGCGTTGGGCTGAGCCGGGGAATGCTCCCAGAACAGCCACAGGGAGTAGGGCTGGAGACCCCTCCCTGCTCCCCGCACGGGTCAGGGCTGGCTGCAAACGGGAGCCCGGGGCAAAAGGAGGGAGCAGAACACAACTCCTGCAGCAGCAGCAGCTGCCGTCCTGGCAGGGAAGCACTTCTCACCTCCACTGATGCATCAGCTGCATGGGAAATCACTCCTCTTTCGGGAAGCAGTGAGTGTCTAAGCTCATGGTTTCTATCTCACCCTTCCCCGGTTTAATCAAGTGGTGACAGGCACACCTCAGCTTTTTCCTTTT
>VWYO01026736.1:35894-49879 GCA_013400275.1 Rhadina sibilatrix | reverse complement strand
GGTGGCATGGGATTTTCCAGTGCATCCAGCACTGATCAATATGAGGTGTGAGAACAAAACACCTTCTATTTTGTATGTTGTATATATATTCTGTGTAGATCCACACATACAGGCAGCAGCTCTGACACAAGACAGGATTTTTAACCCCGTCTCTGCCAGGGATTTGCCCCTTCAACACCTCCCTTTAAACCTCGACAGTGCATGGTAACTCCACAACCTCACCACCACGTATTTAAAAATGGGTTGTTTTTTTTTTTTTTAAATTGTTAGGAGCAGAGCACGACTTAAGTAATGTCAAGTGAATAATTCACGCTGGATTTATAATTGATGGGGGATTTAGCAGGAGCAGAGCCATAAGTGGCTTTCTATTAACTATTGATGCTCCCCACCAGGCTGCCGACAAGCTCGGCCGGGCTCCTCGATCACAGCCCTGCCCCAATGTTTTATTGAAGTGCTCTTAAGAGGGCACACAGTCTGGGGGATGCCTCTGCTCCAAGGAATGTCACAGCAGTCCCTGGCACCTGGCACATGGAGCCAGCTCCCATGGAGTAATCACCATGGAAAAGCTGGGAAAGGGAGGTGTGTCTGGGGAAGCCCAGCCGCTCCTTTCTCCTGAGGATGCCAGATAACCCCAAATATCTGAGTGTCTGGATAAACCCAGCACGCCCAGTTCTGCCTTAAAAGTTCAGCTGTTTACGAGGGTTTGTGCCTTATTTGAGGGAGGTGCCTCTAAAATCCCTTCCAGACCTCTCTGCACACTTTATCTGGGAGAACACAAGAGCGCCGAGAAGTTCCTGTACCTTCCTTCGCCCGTCGCTCACATCCCCACGTGAAACATTCAGAAAGCTTCTGAAAATAAAGGCACAACCCCCAAAAAACACAGCAAAAAGAACCCACCCCCACCCCAACAGCCAGAGCATCCATGTTCCAAACGCTGCCCCTCCAGCAGAGCTGCAACAAACACCCGACATCACAGCAACCACAGCCATGGCTCCCTCAACCCCACAGGGAAAGCAGCAGGGCCAGGGAGCCCAGAATGCCCAGGGCACCTCTCACTCCACCATCTCATGGCTCTGCAGAGCATCAGAGGCTGAGAGATCCGACCTCATTCCACGCCCAGGGGAGGCTGCCCTGGCAGCCGGAGCACGCAGGGCTCAGCCTGGCCCAGCAAGGACAAAGCCTGACCCTGGTGCAGGCAGAGGATTGGGAATCATTCCCCTGGGAAAGGCTGGCAGCCTCGGGGCAGAATAAATCCTGAAATCTCCTTGATTGCTAACTAAAAGATTATTGATAAAATAACTGCTCCTAATTCGGCCCTGCTGCCAGCAGAGCTGCAATATCTTTCAATTACTGCTCGGGAGCCAGGCTTTCCCTCGGATTACGGGAAAAAACAACATGAAAAGAGACTCTGGGAAAGGGCTGGGAAGCGAAGGTGAATCTATTTTTGCTGCTCTCCAGACCCAGCTGGGGCCCTGCTCGCTCAGAGCTGCTGGTTGGCACTGTCTGAGCTGCAGCCATGGGGGTGGTTTGGCAAAGCCAGGAGCTCCAGGTGGATCTGGTGCTTGGGCTGAGCCTGGCACACCCAGCCCTCAGCACTCGGGGGCTGCTGCAGGGCCAGGGCACTTCCCACCCACTGTGGTTCTGCCTGACATGAGGAGAACCAGCATGAGGAGCTGCAGGAATGACCTGAGCAACTTGCAATCATAGATTCTTCTAGGATGGAAATACCTCCAAGATCATCCAGTCCAACTGTTACCCCAGCACTGCCAATTCCAGCACTAAACCACGTCCCCAAGTCACATCCACACATGAGCAGAATCTCTATAAGCAGGGCAGGCAAAGCCACCTCCTTCCCACAAAAAAAACCAAAAAAAAACAAACAAAACATGGAGCAGAGTGACTTTCCAGGCTCCCAGACCAGCCTTGGAGAAAGGGAACATGAGGGTCCTCAAGGACAGCTTTGGTTCAATGGTTTGGGGCTGCAGAGAGGTGCAAAGCAGGTCCCTGCCCCTCCCAGAGGAGCAGCCCAGGATCCAGGGAGTACCCGCACAGGGAACAGCTCCATCCCCAGACCCAGAGCACACAAAGGACCACACAGAAAATGACTTTTCAGGTGCCCCCAGACCAACCCGGGGGTTATGAGGGGTCACCTCCAGCTGCAGCAACCTCCCCCCGTGGCCATGGGACCACCCAAACCCCGGGAGGAGCACCCCCTCACCAGCTCCATGCGCCGGCGGCTGGACTCCAGCTCCCTCTGCACCAGCTCGTCCATGTCAGCCTTCATCTCCTCCATCCTCCTCTGGTAGTACCTGGTGTTCTCCCTCTCCCGTGCCTCTGACTCGGCCGCCTTCTCCAGCTCCTCTCCCATCTGGATGATGCTGTCCCGCAGGCGCAGCACCAGCACCTGGGGGGCGAGGGGAAGGGGAGGGGTTGGAAAGCTCTCTGTGAGCGCCAAGCCACGGCTGGCTGCCAGGAACCCCCTGTCCTGGGTGGCAATGCAAGGTGTGCCCAAAGTCTGTATTCTATCACCGTCTTCAGGAGCTGCTGAAACCATGGTGGGGCAGGGCTTCCCTTGCCCCCTCCCTCCGGGCTATCTCCTGTTAATGGGCCATCAATGCCTCATAGGAAACTCCCTCCAGGAGCTCCCTCTGTTTAATGGGCAATCAAGGACCCTTTATATGGTTCATAGAATGATATCAGCCCATTGTGAGATGCTCTCCCCAGGGGGAGGAGCCAAGCATTCCCACCTGGATATAATCCGGGATTTGGGACAGCACAGGAGCCCTTACCCACTGGATTCTCAGAGGACAAGAGCTACCAGACCTTTCTACGGGATCACTCTTTCAACAATCCCACTTCATCTAACNGTCTCCATTTTGTGCAGTGGTGATGACATAAAGTAGATTTAGAGGGATTGGGTCAGAGTGAAAGACACCTGTTTAGTGTATGGATTCATAATTGTAAATAATGAGCACAAAATTTTCTGTATATAAGATGAGGAGCTGGGGGCAGGCGGGCAGTTGTCACCTGTTGCCCGTGCTGTCCAGACCCTGGCAGAGCTCAGAGAAGAAGAATTGTGATAAAATAAACAAGAAGAGCAACCTTGAAAACAAACATCTAAAGGCTCCTCGTCTTTTCTGCGGGCGGCTCGGGGCTTTCTGGAGGACAGAGGGCAAACCCCACCCTGACCTGGGGCGAGCAGAGACCCCGAGACACCCCCACACAGGGACAACCACCAACCAACCAGCCGGGGGGCTGCCCCAGCCCACACCCGTCCCTCCAGCCCTTCCCCAGATGCTCCCTTCCCCACAGGTGGGGCGGTGGCAGTGCCTGGCACCAGCAGGGGTGAGCAGGGGGTACCTCGAAGCGCTTCATCTGCACGGCCTGGAATTCCATCTGGCTCTCCAGCTCCCGGATCCGCGCTTCCTGCCGGCTGACGATGGAGCGCTCGGCCGGGCACTGCTCCAGCTGTGCCGCCCTGGCCTGAGCTGCCTGCAGCTGGGAGAGCAGGGGCTGGCTCAGCATCCCCCAGCCCCTCTGCTGAACCCCTCTGCTGAACCCCTCCCCAGCCCCTCACGTGCACTGGGGGTCTCTCCTGGCCCCTGAGGTGACGGGCACTGCGGCCAAGCACTGCCCTGGCTTCCCAAAGAATTCCCTGCTGTTAAAGCCACGCAGCCAGGGCTTGACACCAATGTGTGGCTTTGAGTGGAAAACCTGCTGGCCAGGGACACGTGTCTGGGGCTCCTTTGCTTTTTCTCTCCTCACAGGCTCTTTGAGACGTAAAAATTCACAGTCTTTGTGGAAAGCTGCCTGGACCCAAGCTGTTTCCTCAGTTCTTACACTGAGACCTCCAAAAGGAAATTGCCCTTTTAGTGATCCCAGTACAGCTCAGGTTCAGATTTTGAATTTGACCTAGAACTACGGGAATTTGTCTCCTTTTATCCAACCTATCTCCAAAGCACCACCCGCTCCGCCTCGGAGGGAGCGAGTCCTGCTTCTGATTCCTGGGCAGCTTAGCCACGCTCCAATAAAGCACTTAACTTAATGGGATTACTCATGTGTTTAAAATTAAATCCATCACTCCAGGAGGGTTGGCACAGCCACAGAGGCGAGGGGGTGCAGCCCCTGCTGGTGCCCACCCCAGGGCAGCCCCGGGGTCAGCCCATCCCAGCCACGGCAGTTCAGCAGAGGAGGAGGGAGAAGCCGGGCTGTGAATCCCAAAACTCTGCCAGGAAAAGATTTCTCCAGCCTAAAGAGGTCCCACCCCTCAGCAGAGGTGCCACAGGCTGAGCAGGAATTACCTTCTCCTGCAGGAATTACCTTCTCCTGCAGGCTCTGCTTCTCTTTCTTCACATCCTCCACCTGTGTCTGCAGCTCTCGGATCTGAGCGATGTCTGTGGCCGACTGCGGAAACAGAAAATTTGGAGTGGGAGCAGCAGGATCAGAACCAAGGGCTCGGGGCAGAGGGCTGGTTCCTGCCTGCATCTCCAGCCACTGGGACTGTGAGCTGCTCCTGGACTGCCCTGATGGAGCTTGATTCTCCCAACTCACTGCAGCTTCCCTAATTTTTGAAATAAGTCATTGTGGACAGAAAACAGGTTGTCATCTCTGTCCTCAGGACCCTTCCAGACACAGGCTCCTAGATCCCTAACACCTCTACAGGGGCACCACACTGAACTGTCAGCCTGGCCAGCCTGTCCCTCTCCCATGGGAGCTTTGGGGTCCCTCAGCTCCCAGGACAATCCTTTGGGAGAGCCTGACATAGTTTGGATACAGCACCGGGGCTGCCTGGCAGCCCTTTTTAACCTCTGCATGAGAGAATGGTGAAAGAAAGAATAAAAATGACCCAGAGGGGCAGCTGTAGGATTCCCCAAGTATTGAAACTAAAGGCAAAACACCTCTTGAAAGAAGACTCAAAACTGCAGGTGAGAGGAGCTGGAGCCATGAACCTTCCCTTCCTCATGGCAACATCTGTGCCCTGCAGTCCCCACTCCCTTGTGTACTCCCAGGGGCCACCACCTGCTCTGTGCCAGCCTGCAGGGCTTTCTGAGAGCCCTCCCAGGGCTGGAGACACTGCCCCAGCTCCTACCTGGGCGATCAGAGCCTTGTGCTTTTCCATGAGCTCGTTCAGGTCTTCCTGGTCCTCATCGATGCGTTTCAGCAGGTCGGCTCTCTCGTGCTGCAGCTGGAACAGCTGCTCGTCCACCTGCAGGAGGATCCACAGGACCACTGGTTGGTGAATCCCACAGGGATTCCCCCCAAACCCCCTCTGGGATGCTCTGCCAACAGCCCCCAACCCATCAGAGAGGCAGAGCAGGGCCATGGGATGCTGCTCCCTTGCAGGAATTTTGTCCACCCATTAAACCACCCAGGGGGCTGTTGCTTCCAAACAGTCCAGGGGGATTTAGTGAATACCCCTGGAGACTTAGAAAATTTTGTAAATATCCTCCTTTTAATAAATCACCTCGGAGTGCAATTAACACTCCGAGGTGATTTATTAAAGCCTCTGGTAGTGGCTGATTTAGCAAAGCAGCTGCTGATTGCTGCCAAACCTCCCTGGGGTGGGACTGTGCCCTCCCACCTGCCCTGGCCACATCTCCAGGAACCCACCAGGGTCTTGCTTCTGCTGAGGGTCTCCAGCTCGGTGTGCAGGTTCTCCAGCTCCAGGGATGCTGTCTGCTGGGATTGCTGGGCTTCTGCACACTTTGCTTCACTCTCCTCCAGCTGGGAAAAGTTGCAGGGGATCATCATTAAAGGGGGCAGAAACCCGACGCTGCCGGTGCTGCCCCCGTGCCCACACGGCCGTGTTTATTTCCACTTTCACAGGGCGCTTTTCCCTGCTGATAAACACACAGAACCTCCACCTTTTAGACCCACCCTGCTCTTCAGCTTGTCTGCTCCTGGTTTGCAGGGCAAGCAAAGCTTCCTCGGCACCTCCCAGCACAGGTCCCAACACCCCTGACTGTCCCGGCGAGTCCAGTGCCTCGATGGCACATCCTCCCTCTTCCTGAGGTGGAGCTGGGCTCGTTAATTTGCAAAATTATGTGAATTACGTGTAATTCCTGATTAGAGCGATTCACGATTCGGCGGGGTTCGCAAATGGGCTTTTCACGTGGCGTAAATTGCATTTGCAAAATAGACGTGGAAGATCCCATTTATAAAGGCTCATTTGCTCTCGGGTTTTACAGCTCAGCCGTTAAGATCACAGCGATCTTCAATGGGCTGCAAACATCTGGAAGCTGCAGCCTCATCCCAAAAACTCCCCCCCGCCTTGCCTGGGCGGAGGAGTTGTCGTAGGCTGTACCTGAACATCCAGTTCCTTCCCCTGCTCGTTGGGGTTTCTTTCTTTTTAAAAAAAAAGAAAACTAAACCCCTCCATTCACTGCTCATTTCCTGTGCCTGCTCCTGGTTTCCCTGAGGAGTTCCCAGGAGCAAGGGGAAAAAGCTGCACACCATGGTGAGAGTTTGAGAATTTTAGGCTGTTTTTTCTCAGGGTTTGCTTTCTTTTTTATCTCTCTCCCTTAAAAAAAAAAAATAAAATAAAAAGTGGGGGGAATCATGGAATACCGTAACTGGAGCGATCCTCAGCTCGATTCCCTCCACTGTTTGGGGAGACTGAGAGCTTTCACTAGAGAAGGAAGAACTTTCTTCCATCAGCTGAAAGAAAAAGTCTCTGTGCTTTGCTGGGCTGAGTTGAAGATGCCCCTCAGATCAGCTCCTGGTTTTATGGCTGAGGACTTTCTCACCTGTCCAGCTGCTCCAGAAACAGCTGCATCCACAGTCAGCCCTTGGAATGGCCTCTTCCCTGCCACAATTCCCACCAAACTCCTGATAGTTCTGCCAGGCAGAAAAGCATCTCCAGGACCCCCCATTAAACATCAGCTTCCAATTCACTTTGGTGCAATGGAATTTTCCCACTTGGGAAGAATAAATTGAAATTCCCCCCCAAAAAATGCATAATGTATGAACCGTGGAACAACATTAGTTTGCTGTGAACACCATCTGTTAAATACCTGCATAAAATGGATGCCTCAGCCTGATTAAGAAACAATGCTGCACTTCCAGCCATATGGATTTTGATTAACGGAAATGTAGCATTTTAGCAAAGTTTTTCTTCTTGTGCAGGTCCGTGGGCTGGTTGTAGGATGCACACTGGCTTTTGAGAAAGTCGTCATGAATGCCATTAGAAATTGTTTCAGTTTAAAGGACAGAATAATCATGTGGCATTTTAAACACATGCAGAGTCTCAGTGTTGGTGGCACAGCAAAAACGCCACATTCCCAAAATCCAGGCTGTTTGCTCATCTCCAAACACAAGGGAACCAAGCACAGGCCATGGAGTGAGGGAGCCAGGGATGGACTGAATGGAACCACAGGGAGAGAGAGTGACCTGCTGCCTTGCTGTGGGGACTGGGGCATGCAGGGAGCAAGAATCCCAGAGTCATCCAGGTTGGGAAAGACTTCCAAGGTCATCAAACCCAACCTGTGACCTTGTCCCCAGCCCAAAACACTGAATGCCATGTCCAGTCCTTCCTTAGACACCTCCAGGGGTGGGGAATCCAAACCTCCTTGGGCAGCCCCTTCTAGTCCCTGACCACCCCTTCCATGAGGAAATTCCTCCTGGTGTCCAACCTGACCCTCCCCTGGCACAGTTTGATGCAGTTTCCTCTGCTCCTGTCCCTGTTCCCTGGGAGCAGAGCCTGACCCACTCTGGCTGCCATCCCTGTTCCCGGATTCATGCAGAGCCTCAAGGTCCCCCTGAGCCTCCTTTTCTCCAGGGTGAGCCCCCCCAGACCCCTCAGCTGCTCTCCCTATGACTTTACTCTCTAGAATGAAGATTTACTTCCCCAGCTCTGCTCCCCAAGTGAACTGGGCATTATTCCCCAGAGGGATGGGGCTGGACACTTTGGGATGGGCAGAGGAAGCACCTCAGCATCCATGCAGGTCCCTCAGATCAGCACATGGAAAGGATCTGAGGGCAGGGCCCTGCCACATTTCCCTCCCACCAGTGGCTGGAAAAAAACAAACCCAACAATGGGCAGTGGAACCTCTCCAGCCCCAAACATTGAGGGATTAATGAAGTGCAGCACTACAGCATTGGGTCAATAATATTTAACACATGAGTGCAGAAAATGGCCATCCCCACTGCCTGTCCCAGGCATGGCCATCCCTGCCCTGGACATCCAGGTCACGGACACAGACAAGGAACACGGGAAGGGGCAGGGACAAGGGCTCCATCAGGCCCAGCTCACCTTCCCCTTCTCCCTCAGCACAGGTGGGAACAGCTGCTGCTCACAGCTGTTATTTATGCACAACGACCCTCCCAATTATAGCTGGATGCTGCTGGAATTGCTGGTGCCTCCAGATCCGCTCGTTTCCAGGGGAAATGTGCAGAACAGATTAATTCCTGAGCGGTTTCAGAGCACCAGCACCTTGAGCTGAGCCTCTGCTTGGCACTTGGGCATACAGGGCCCACAAGGGGATGGACAGCCCTGTGGCACCCCTGTCCCATGGCAGGGCACCTCACAGGACTAAGAGTGATGCCTTAAGTTTGAGCTTTCGTGTTTTTCAGCTTCTGTGCTGCCTAGGGGTGCAGTTCTGAGCCTCATATTAAATGTTAAGCTCTCTTCACAGGGTAGGGAAACAAAACAGATCCTTTTCCTGCTGAAGACCAAGGCATGAGACCAAGGCAGAGAGATGGGGGCTGGACATTTCTGGCTGTAACACTCCAACAGTTACAAGTTTTCAGGCCCAAAAGCATAAACAACAGTGGACTGAAGAGAGAAAACAAAAAGGATGGGACTTCATAACCTGCAGCTGTAATTGGACAATTAAACTGCAATACACAAATAGACCAAAACTTATAAAATGTGAGACCTCGTGACCACTGATCCATTTTGTGACCATTTTGGGTCCACCTTGTGTGTAGCCCTGTCCAGGCTCTTGCACTGCCTAAGGTGTGCCCTAAAGGCCTTTTAATAAATACCTGCTTTATTCTCTTAGCTCTGCCCAGTCTCTGTTCCGGGTCAGCCATCCCAAGGCATCAAGGGCTCACCCTGGGGCCGGGATTGTCCCCGGGGTGGTGGCATAAGCTGGCACAGAGCTGGAGCCGCTCCCCAGGTCACTCAACACCGCTGAGCCCGGGGCTGTCTGCGCTCCAATCCCCCCCGATGGCAAAATCCCCTCCCCGATGCTTTCAGCATCCCTATGGCAACGCCGCCCCAGCCCGGCCGTAGGAGACACACAGAAACGCACCGAACAGAAGGTAATTAACGGGGGGAAAAGGGGGAAAACACTCCAGCAGCGTTGGCTTGAATTACAGGGAAACGCTCCTTGCCAGGCGGCTCTGCCCGGGCGGCAGCGCTCGGTCAGACCGGGGACGGGGAGGGGGGGCCGGGAATGTTCCCTGCAGCTCCCCCGCAGCTCCCTCCCTACCTGCTTGCGCAGGTTCTCCAGCTCCTGGGCGCTGGCTCCGGGCTCTGCTGGGGCCGCCAGCAGCAGCTGAACATCGGCCAGGAGGGCGCGGGTCCTGCGCAGGTCCCGCCGCAGCCGCTTCTCCACGTCGAAGTCGCGGTGGCCGATCTGGGAACGGGGGCAAGGGGATGTCTGAGCCCTCTGAAAGCTCCTGAAAGGCCCTTCCACCCCACCCCAAGGCGTTTTCCACATAAGCTAGGGATATTTTGGTTAACTACACCAAGGCACCGAGTACCACGGCCAGTTGTTCCTTGAACACCTCCAGGGTGTTCTGTATTTTTTTCCCCCCCACCAAAGAGCTGTTCCTCTGAAAACTTTTGCCCACCCCGGGTCTCCATCAGCCATATCCACCCCTGAGGCCAGAGGGACATCCTGGCCACACATCTGCAAGGAGTGTCCTAAAAAACCCACCCTCCATGCCACCCCCCCTGCAGAGAGGGAGAGAGCAACCATGGTTACAGGGATGAAGGAATTAGAAAACCACCAAATAAACAGGGACGTGGTTTCAGTGCTTGGTTTCAGCACAACTGAAGTGTAAGAACATTTTCCGTTTAGGTTGTTTTCCACGGCTCTCGTTTCAAAGCCCTTCCTTCTCCTATTTTCCGTTCACTGGCTAAAAAATCAGCTGTGTGGGTTTGACCTTCTAGCCTGGGCTAGAGCTGGCTGGAATTTGCTGGACCAGGAAACCATTGGCATCTCCATTTCCTTGATTAGCTTTCTGGGTTGGCTGTTTTCTTCCCAGCTTTTAATGAACTGTCCTCTGCAAACCAGAGGGTGTTCGCAGCACCGCCACTGCTGTCCTGCCATCCCTCCAGCTGGATCCTGGACACTGCTCACATCATTTTCCTGCTGCTCAGGGTCTGTCCACGACCACAGGGGATAAATTTGGTGCCATGGCTGGAACCAGCTGCCCCCTCCCACCACTGCAGCCCAGGATTTTGAAGTGGCAAAGCCAGGATTTGATTTAATAGCTGCTGCCAAACTGTGGTTGTGCCTCGCAGCAATCCCAGCTGCACGGCCCCCTCTCCCCTTCCCTTACACCAGGAGTGCCCTGGGGGGGCTGGGGGCTGCCAGGGCAACACCTGGGCACTGTCCTGGAGGGAGAAGGGACCTTTCCTCCTGAACTCCCCCCTCAGCTCCTGCTGCCTCCTCATCCATCTCAGCTCCCCTCCACCGAACAAGCAGGACATGTTGGACTCTTGTAATAATCCCCTGCTTTGATACAGCATTATTTATCATGACAGCTCCCAAAACATTTTCTAAGCCAGGAGCAGGAGGGTTGTGTTGGAAAAAGCTTCGTCAGACCATTTTGTGTCTACTTAAATTATGCCCCCCTTTCCTGGGCTGCAAAGATCTCAGATTCAGCCCAGTTAATGAGCACAGGGGACTGCCAGGGCTGGCGAAATGGTGAAACCCAGGGCACACAGGGCTCAGTTTCTGTGCCAGGGTGAGTGGCACTGGGACAAAGGCAGCATGAGGGTGGGCAGGAGGCACTGGGACAGATCCTCCAGGCTGAGCTCTGGGGAGTCCCGGGATGCAGCACAACCGAGGTGGTGACACTGAGCTGGTGCCACCCTCAGCCACCTCACTCCGTCACCAGAGCTCTGGGGTGGCCTCTGGCTGATGCCAAGGGATGCCCAAACTGATAAATGCTGCCCAAGGAGGCTGCATCCAGCCCCTCACCTGCTGACTGAACAGGAGCAGAGCTGGGTGTGCTTTTTTTTGTCAGCTGCTGCCACAGACTCATCAGAGAGGGAAAAAGGATTTGTTCACCAAATGTGCTTGGGATATAATTCCTCTGCAATGAGCAGGATTGGATAAAGTGCTTTTCTACGCAGTTGGATGCACTCCAGAGCTAGGCCAGGCTAGTTTGACTCTCATGAAACACCAGGAAAAAGCAGCTGCCTCTCCCTGCATGGATAATTCTCCTGTATAAAAGGGAACAGTTCCCCTCTGCGGGTCCTCAGCGGGACCCTGTGGCTCCTGTGTGATCCCTGCAGTCCCAACACCTCCAGATGATCCCAGTGCTGCTGTGGCTGGGTGGCATTTGGGAGAGATGAGGGGCAGAACACCACGAGCAGCTGAGCTTGCACCAACACCAGGCTGCTGGCGTTCATCCCCACTGCTGTTTTTAGGGCAGGGCATGGCCCACGGAGCAGCCCCTGGGAGGGCACTGTCCCCTTACCTGCTCACACAAGGTGCCAATGAGCCCTTCCAGGTCCTGCTTCTCGTGCAGCACCATCTGCTTCTGCTCGTGCTCCTGCTCCAGCTGCATCTCCAGCTGCCGGAGCTGTGTGGGAGAAACCCAGCCACGCTCAGGGCCCAGCCACCCCTCCCAGTCCCAGCAGGGCAGAGCCACTGCCACAGTGGGCATCTGGCATTCCCCAAGGTCTCTGCAGCCAGCACTGGGGACCAGGAACCTGCCATGTCCCCTGGGGCACCTCCTACCCCCGGCAGTGCCAGTGCAGAAGAGAGGAAGCACTCCAGGGACCTGCAGGACACTGGGGACAGGACGGGCTGTTTGAAGCACACCCAGTCATGCCCAAAGGCTGCCCCTGCAGCTCTGGAATCTGTGTTTGCACCCATCAACCTCCATGGAGGAAAGGCTTTTTTCTGCAAATCATCCCCAAACGTGAAGCCCTGGAGTTGGTGCCCTGAGTGTGACTCTGGTGTTACTGGGAGCAGCAGGTCCAGGTGCTGCATCACGTGTGGCTCTCACACACTGTCCCCAACAACCCCTCCAGCATGGCAGGGGCTCACCCCTGCCCCAAAGCCTGATCTGCACCCCCAGGCTGTGACCAAGGCTCACGCTGGGGTGATGGTGACAAAGCAGCACCCCGGCACTTCCCTGGGGACATGGACCCCTGGAAAGGGCTCCTGGGGACATGGGGAGCTTTGGGCAGCACCAGCATCAAACCCACCCAGCGAGGACCTACCCTCTTCTGGCAGGACTTCTGTGTGTCCTCCAGCTCCTCATCCTTGTCCTCCAGCTCCTTCTGGTGGATCTGCTTCATCCTCTCGATCTCCAGCTCCAGCCTCTCATGGAGCTGCAACACCCAGAGATGGTGCACAGCCCCGAGGGGGTGAGGATGGGGCTGGCCTGGGCTGGATGTGCCCAGTGAGGGGCAGTCCCCTCCAGTCCCACATTTACCTGCTCCAGGTGATCCACGGCGGCCGTTTGCCGCTCCAGCTCCTTCTTCTGCTGGGCAGCGCTGCCCTCCAGGTCCCAGAGCTTCTTCTTGAGTGCGGGCACCGTGTCCGTGGCCCCGGGGGTGCTGAGCTCCTGCACTCGGCTGCCCAGCACGGCCACCTGCTGCTCCAGCCTGGCCACCTCGGCCTGCTTGTGCTGGGCAGAGCGGGGCTCAGAGCCAGGACACTCCCACCCCACTCTCAGAACCCACAGCACCTCCAAAGGCATCACCCCAAACCCCTGGGGCAGCAGCAGGGGTTGGGCAGCCTCTGCCCCACAGTGAGAGCCCCATCCCCACCTTTCCCTCTTCATCCTGACTTCACCTTCCCACTCCCCTGGGGTGTTCTCTGTGTGTCCCCTGTGTGTCTCCTGCCACCACAGTGGCATTTGGTGCAGCACCATCCCATGGGGCACAGACCAGCACCTTCCCCAAGGTGGGATTGGGGTAGGGATGTGAGGAAGAGCACAAGTGACCCCAGTGAAAACAGGGTTGGCCCTGATTAGCTGGGTCGTAGGATGGGGATAACACATATGTAGCAACAGCCCTTCCTCTGGAAGGAGAAAGTTTTTTAAACACTGAACTGTGCTAAGAGAAATTGGAATCAAGTTTCCCGATTGCCTCTGCTCTAATTGCAAAGGTAATGGCTTTGCTCCCAGAGCTGCTCCCAGAGCTGGGTACAACACAGCAGAGCAGGGTCTCCTCCTACCTCCAGGCTCTGCTGGAGTTTGCCCATCTCCCAGCGGATGCTCGTGTTCTCCTGGGACAACTTTTCACGGAGGCTCTTCTCGAAGGCAGATTGCCCCAGGGCCTGGGCTAACTGCAGGTCAAACCTGGAGGGGAACACTGCGAGGTCAGGCTGGATGGGGCTTGGAGCAATCTGGGGTGGTGGAAGGAGAACATTCCCTGGACACGGCAAGGGATGGAACTGGATGAGCTTTAAGGTCCCTTCCAACCCAAAGCAGTCTGGGATCAGACCACGCATCGGTCACCCAGCAAGGGGACAGAAAAATACACACAGCTGAGAACAGCCCCACCCAGCCTTGCAGCAGCTCCTCACCCACCCCAACCCTCCCCATTCCCCAGCCCCCGCTCCAGCACCCCCAGCCCTTCCCAGAAGCCTTACTTCTTCTGCCTCTTCTCCAGCTCGTGGCTGCGGCTCTGCTGGTTCTCGGCCAGCACCCGGGCGTCCTCCAGCTCGCAGGCCAGGCGCTGGCAGCGCCGCCGCAGCCGCTGCGCCACCTCCCGCGCCGCCCGGCACGCAGCCTGCGCCTCGGCCAGCTGCGGGAGGGACACACGGGCTTGTGGGGCCCAGGGAGGGACA
>VWYO01026736.1:13159-33599 GCA_013400275.1 Rhadina sibilatrix | reverse complement strand
GTCTCAGCAGCCTCCTCTTCACTCCACACGTGTTTCAAACACACCCTGAGGTGCTGGGGCTGCCAGGCAGTGCCAGCAGAGCCCTGGGGCACAGCACCACCAGAGCCAGAGCTGTGTGACCCAGCTGTCACCGCCAGCTCCCACTGGATGAGCAATGCAGGGTGACAGAGCACTCTGGAGTGGCCAGGGGCTGGAGAGTGTCACAGACAAACCTCTGCCCTCTCCTCTGTGGCCCCACAGGCCAGGCTGGATGCCCAGAGCATGCACTGCCTCTGGAGGGACATCCCTACCTCCTCCAGAGCCGCTTATCTTCATCTCACGCAGCTGCACCAGCTGCTGGGCCTCTTCCAGCTGCTTCTCCACCGACTCCAGTTTCTTCTGCACTTGGTCGTGTTTGCTCTGGGGAAGGGAGGAAGGGAGCAGCTCTACCCAGCTCCGGGGCACTCAGGAGGGCTGTGTCAGCCACTGTCAGTGCAGAGGGGCTCAGGGCTGCGGTACCTGCAGCTCCTGCAGCTCGCGGGTGCCCCGCAGCCGCTCCGCCCGCTCCCCATCCAGGGCCTGGCAGGTGACATCGCCCTTGTACCGCTCATCCGACAGCTCCGTGGTCAGGTCGATGATCTGGGGGAGCAGGGGGTCACTCTGGGTGTGGCTGGGGGCGGTTCTGCCATCCCACAACCAGCCAGAGTCCTGACAGGGCTCAGGAGTGCACGGCAGCGCTGACCAGTGCCACCAGTGGGAGCCCGGGCTCCCAGCCTGTGCCACGCTGCCCGCACTGGGCTGCAGGCAGGGCCCATCACAGCTCCCCATTGTCCCACTTCATTCCATTAAATTTAACTTTGAAACCAGGAGCGGATGAATGAAGGGGAGAATTATTAATCCAGAAAATCAATTCCATTTTCCGCAGAGCAGACGGGCACATGGCCCTCCCTGCTCAGCCAGGTCAGCAAGGGGCTGCAGAGGCAGCAGGGCCACGGGGGAACACAGCACTCCAGCACTCCTTTCCTGTGTCTGACAGAGTTTTAAGGCATCTCACTTTGTGCAGGCACCAGCTCCTTAGGGAGCCCCACAAGCTTAACCCAGTAAGCAAATCCCACAGGATTTCTCTCCCTGGTGTTTTCCCAGGTCTGCCCTGAGGCAGCTGCCTTGCTCAGTATTCCCAAAGAGCTTAAACTAAATCATCTTTTCCCCCTTCCCAGTGATGAGGAGGGTCCTGGCTTTGGGGGCTGTTGGCTCCATCAGGCAGAGCTGCAGCCTAGACCCAGCCCAGCCCTGCTGCAGCCAAGGGAGCTGGGGAAACCCAGGGTATTTATAGAAGCCTTGGGAGCTCCTTCTCCTCATGATGCTTGGCAAAATCCCAGGCACAATCACAAGGAGCTGCGCATCCCAGAGCAGAACCCACAGAGGACCAGCAGCCAGCTGGGAACATGGAATCCCAGACTGGTTTGGGTTGGACAGGACCTTAAAGCTCATCCAGCTCCCAGCCACGGGCAGGGACACCTTCCACCATCCCAGGAAAGCTCCCAGTCCCATCCAACCTGGCCTTGGATACTTTCAGGGATGGGGCAGCCACAACTCCTCTGGGCAGCCTGGAGTGATGCCAGCCTGGAATTCTGCAGCTGGACATTGCAGCCTGTCTGGAGTCCTGTCCAGAGGACCATCCCTGGCAGCTGCCCCTGCCCCAGCTCCTCCTGCTCTGATGGAACTGGTGCTCCTGTTCATCCCCAGCAGCTCCTTTCCCAACCTGGCCAAACAGGGCTGTGGCAGAGGGTTTGGGCTCTGTATCAGAGGTTTTGGGGTCTGTACCAGAGGTTCTAGGGCTGTACCTTGCTCTCCAGACTCTCTGTATTCTCTCTGAGCTCGCTGCATGCCTGCTCGGATTTTTCCAGCTTCCTTCTCAGCGCCGCCAGCTCCTCCTAGGGAAGATTGGAAAAAAAAACACACACAGAGAGTTCCAGCATCCTCGGTTTATTTATGAAAACCTTGTTTTCTGTTCAAAATAAGTGGAAGAGACATAGCTGCCTTATTAATAAAATTTACCAGGCAACTTTGAAGGCTGCTCACTGCAAATTGCCGGGACTACAGCTCCTGACATGAATTCCATCGGAGGGAATGTCAGCTTTGGTGTGTGTAGAGCATGTTTTATGAGAGAGCAGCAAACCTCAAAAGCCTGGGATGAACAGCCAGGGGCCTGGATCATGCCCAGGGAGGCTCCCAGGGCCCTGGCAGGTATCAGAGCATGGTGCAAAGGCACGGTGTTGGCTGTGATTCCTTCCCAGGCAGCAGGAGCTGCTCCGTGCAGCCTTGTCCTGCTTTGATGTCCAACACTGAGCAGGAGCAGAACGTGCAGAGCCGTGATAAAAACAGAGGTTAACAGATGATGGGGCCTGACGGCTCCCAGGTGGGTTTGGAGACAAAAACAGAGGCTTGGGAGGCTTTTATTTCGTCTGAGCCAGCCTGAAAACATCTTGTTAAAACCTCACTAAGGCGAGAGGAGGAGTGGGACTCCAGGGAAGGACTAGGAATTTAGCACAGGTCTCAGAGGGTGCAGAGGGGTGAAAGGAGCCTTTCCTGGGACAAAAAATGTCCATCAGCATCTCCCATCACCCAGGGCAACACAGGTGGATGCCAGCACAGCGCTGGGGACAGCACAGAGTGGAGTCCCCTCTGTCACAGGTGTGTTTGAATGCTCACCTTCCAGCACCCCATGAGCCCATCCCCAGGGGTTTGGCTCAGGGTACAGAGCCCTTGGAGCTTGAAGGGCACCACCAGGAGGGCAGTGGGGGAATGCCTGGGATGGGGTTTGACTGTGGGGACATGGTGTGTTTGCTACTGTCCATCCAAGCAAGAAGTCACTTCTCCCTCCACAGCTCTGCAGGACGTGTGACACTGGGCTAAGAACAGATGGCAACTTCTGGACTGTGGGGAAAACATCTTTCCCTGGGCAGAAGTCACTTCCAACTCAACCAATCTACCAGGGAGAGCCCCTAAAGCACCCTGACCTGTCCTGTCCTGTCCTGTCCCACCCATCCCATCCCATCCCAGCCCATCCCAGCCCTGGGCACTCACTTCCTTAGCACGGAGCTGCTCCTCGGCGAGGTTGACGCTGAGCAGAGGCCGCACGTGGCTCAGCAGCTGCCACCAGGGCCAGTGCCTGACAGCCTGGAACACCACCAGGTTCTTCTGGATGCAGCGGACGGCCAGGCGCTGGATCTGTGGGGACACAGCAGCCAGGACCCTCACCCAGCTGGGAAGGACAGGGCTGGGACACCGGGCTGGAGAGGGAAGGGTGGCAGAGGAGCTCAGGGGTGGCAGAACAGCATCTCATGGCTGCAGGGAAAGGCTGGTGCCCCTCAAAGCAGCTCAAATGAGCTGTGATTTGGGTGCTGTGGGCCATATCCCAGCAGCACTGACCTGGGTGGGCTCAGGAACCCCCAGATGGGTACCTTCAATCTCTTGAACTTCTGGCGGCTGAGGAATCCCTTGCAGGCAGCCTGGAGCAGAGTCATCTTCTGGGCTATCAGCTTGTCCCGCTGCTTCTCCAGCCTGGAGATGACCCCTGGCTTCAGGAACACCTGGCAGCAAGGAACAGGTCACACACCCCAGGTCGGGGCTGAAACCTCTCCCTCCTCCTGCTTGACAGAGGCAATTCCTCAAAACCTGAGCTCAAAACAAGGTTCAATTCCTCAAAACCTTTCCCGTGGGCTGCTGCCTGTTCCCCCCACTGTGGGGATGGATGGATGGATAAATAGATGGATGAATGGATGGGTGAATGGATGGATGGAGGGATGGATGGATGGAGGGATGGATGGAGGGATGGATGGATGGATGCAAGGATGGATGCAAGGATGGATAAATGGATGGATAAATGGATGGAGGGATAAATACCTACACTGACAGAAGATTCTGACAGGTGACACACAGATGCACACAGGTAACAGCAACGATGTGTTACAACAGCAAAACCAAAATAAACCAGATCATTTTCTTTTTCTGAGCTGGTCAGAAACGCCTCAGAAATGACACAGATTTGCTGAGGCCATCAAACCCAGGCCAGTATCGATCTCTGAGCGTCTGGAGTGTCTCTGGGTCACTGCTGGGAGAAGCTCTTGGAATCCAGGATCAGGAGCTCCCAACCATTTGCATGGCCCAGCTTTAACAACCCCCGAGTGACAGGGGCAGGGGCTGTGCCCAGAGCTGCATTTTAAGCCGCCAAATTGAATCAAAGCACAATCCCAAGGAAAGTGCCTCTCTCCCCGAGCTGATGCCATGATTGCTCCACCACCCATTCGATTGCCTCATTAACGTCTGAATTAACTCCCCAGCCCCGCCAGTTTCTGCAGCTGGTACAAAATCAATGCTCAAAGCGCAGAGAGAACTCGCCCCTAACGAAATGTGACCGGGGCTGCCACCGTGCTATTGATTAAGAACAAGGGTTCCAGAGAGGAGATAATTACAAACTGCACAGTGCAGGATAAAAGAAAGTCATTTCGCTCCACAGAACCGTTCCATGAATTCTTTCTTTACAAACTCCAGAGCTGAAGGCAAGCACGCACGTGAAATTAATTTTTTCTTCGAGGCCATCACATTTGAAGTTCAAATGTTGTTGCCGTGGCAGTTCCTGTTCTGCAGCAAACCCACGAGCTGCCCAAGCCCCCTTCGCTCCCAGGAGACATCGATGGTAATTAGGAACTTAAATACCACCAGGGGCTGGCTGGATTTTGGTAATTAGGTGCAGGATTTACCCTGGGTACCGCTTTCAGATGAGAATTAGGAGCATTTTGCTCTGATCTCTAGCGAGTCTCCATTCCCCAGCCCACCTGGTGCCACATGCAACAGTGGAGGAGAGCCTTTCTCCCCACTCGGGGGAACTGTGACACTCTGGGGAGCCTGGCATGGGGCTGTGCCCACACACAGGGGAAGCAGCAGGGCACAGTCACAGTACCTGGGTGCGTCCTATGGCAACGCTCTTCTTCTCCAGATCCAGCTCCTGGAACAGCTCCTCAATAGCCTGCAGAGAAGGGGCACGTCATGGGACTGCTCAGGAAACACCCACACCCTGCTATGAGCTGCTGGAATGGGGGGCAGAGACCCCCAGTCCTCAGGGGCACCCAGAAAGGGCTCAGCCAGCTCTGCCCTCCTTTCCTCCTCCCCTTGCCAAAGCCCATCTGCCCAGTCCCAAGTCCCAGTGCAAGGAATTTCCTCCCCCCCGAGGCTTTCAGCAGGGTGGAGAGTAGAGATCTGCAGCTGCAGGCAAGATTTTCCTCCTTTTGCTGCAATCCCTGGTCTGGCAGAGCCTTGGTGCAGGGGCAGAAGGTGACACAGGGGTCAGTGCCAATCCAACTGCACTCGGTGCTCCCCTCCTGCCCACCTCAGCAACAGCTCATCCCACAGAGCCAAAATCAAGGGGAAAGGCTGAGTTCCCCCCTGAGCCCACTGGCACACGGAGAACTCCTGGAGGATTCAAGCAGGAGATTATCCAAGGAGAAGCCTGAACTCAATTACTCCAAGCTTTGGACCAGAACATGAACACAGCAACAGCCAGCAACACCAGCCATTCCCCCAGGGCAGCCACGCTGCCTTGGAGGGATGGATGGTTTGAAAACCCCAGGGCCACAGAAAATGCAGCAAAAATCCTCTGCTAATACCTCACTCCACACATCACCTGGCAGCCTCACACAGCTCCCCCCACAAAGGACAAACCCACAGAAGGAATATTCCACCATGCACCCAGGAACAGCAGAATTGGCAGCCCTGGCCTCACCAGCAACCGTGCCAGGAGAGGATGGAGCACACCAGGGAATGAGGATGTGGATCACAGAGCCTGAAGTGCAGGGTGAGGGTGTGCAGGGTGAGGAAGCACCAGTGGCTGTGGCTGTGCCTGTTCTGGTGGCACTGCTGGGGGACCAGGACTGGTGGAGGGCTGTGCAGGACACTCCCAACCCATCCCAGCACAAGCACAGGGCCAGCTCTGGCTGCGCTGTCCCCTCACAGCTGACGAGCCTCTCTCCTGCTCCAGCAGCTGGGTTAATGCCATGTCCTGGGAAGCATTTCCCAGCTCACAAACCCTGGTGGCAGCAAGCTCCGGGGAGGATGGGATTTTCCAAATCCCCTGCTTACACGCTGCTGACAAGGCACCCTCTGCCTCCGACAGCATTTCATAGCAATATTGACCTTTCCCAATTGTCAGACTTGTCTTATTAAATCCCGAGGTCTTAACTGCCTTTTGCACATGCTGGCTGCAGTTTGCACAGCACAGCACGTGCCCAGCTTTAATTCAGCTCCCCTCAGCTCTCCGTGGCTCATCCATAGCCTTATTCCAGGCATGGCTTTGCCCTGGTTTTGCTACAAATTTACTAGGAAGCAAATAAAACTGGCACATGTCCAGATTCCTTCCTGAGCTCTTTTGGCTTTCGGCATCATGGGGTGAGGTGAGGTGAAGTGAGGAGTCACCCCGGGGCTGAAAGTGATGCCCAGTGCCCAGAATATTCCACAGTCCTTGCTCTCTTGGGTCCCTGGGAATGTTGCCTGGCTTGTCCTCAGTCCCAGGTTTTGGGGGAGCCAGGGAGAGGATGCCCACATCCCGCCCTCAGTCCGTGCCCTGTCCTGCTGGAATAGCTCTGGCATCATCACAGCCCCGCTGGGGGGTCTCAGCTGGTGACCCCCAGCCCAGCACACACCTTGCTCTCATCTGGCACCTCGTAGGCAGAGTTGTGCTTCTTCATCACCTCCGGAGCCAGCACCTGGAAGCGCCTGCGGAACTGAGTCAGCAGCAGCCGATCCGAATACCCTGGGGGCACACAGGGCTGTTGGTGCCTGCACCAGGGCACGGGGGAGGGACCTGCTGGGACATCCTGTGCACAGCAAAGGCCACCCAGGGGTGGAGGGACATGGGGAGCTGCCACGAGAGAGAAGCCCCTGCAGTGAGGGCAGGGAGAGGGCACCGAGACAAGCTGGAGTGGCCAGATGCCACCCAGCACCTCGTGTCACACAGGACATGCCCCTGGACCTCCTGCACAGCTCCCCTCTCCCCATGGGCTGAGGGCTGTGGGCAGTGCAGGTCCAGCCTGATGCATGGGTGCACCAAGGGGAGCTCCACTGGAGCTGCAGCCACAGAGCTCAGGCATGAGAGGGGCTCAGAACCCCCTGCAAAAAGCAGGAATAAAAACTGAGGGGAATTCCTGAACGGGGAATTCCTGAAGGAGGGGGTTCCTTGCCTGCTGGTGAGAAGCAGGTGATGAGCAAAGGCTGGGAGGGCTGAGCCAGGGGAAGGTGGGACAGGCATGGGCAGGGTCTGGACGTACCCACACGGTGGAGGCGCAGGGCGTCCAGGAGCTGGGTCCCCTCCAGCTGTGTCCTCAGGGCCACCACATCCAGCTGTGGGGCTGCATCTGGCGGCGCCGGGGGCCGAGGGACTGGCCCTTCCTGACCCATCCCTGGCAGGAAGCAGTGGACAAAGTGCAGCTGGGACCGTCGGAGGAGGTTGGTGAGGGCATCCTGGAGGGCAGCAGAGGTCAGTGGGGTGGAAGGCTGGAAGGGTCAGCAGGTGCTGGGGGTGGGAAGTGCTGCCTGTGCGCCTGCAGGGTGTCTGGGCAGGTGGAGGAGGCAGCTCCCAGCTGGGGTGAACACAGGTGCTGAGCAGGACCCTTCCTCCCAAAATCCCACGTGAATCAGGTGGTGGCCAGAAAATTTACCAGGCTTCGTAGAATCATGGAATTTTCTGGATTGGAAGGATTAAAGATCGTCGTGGCTGAGGGATGCTGGGGAGAGGGGGTCTGCCAGGGACAGGCAAGACCCCAAAACGGGTTGGTCAGGGCATCAGCAGAGCCTGAGCCTCATCTCCTCGAGAGAGTTTGGACACTTAATTAGGTGTGAGAGCAGCAGGCCTGGCACATGCCCAGCGCCGAGGGCTGCTTACTGTCTGAGCACTTAAGAGGATTAAAGCTCTGTAATCTGTGTGCGATCTGTGCGCGATCCGAGCCTGATCTCTTTGCCTGGGGGGGCGCTCCCTGAGTGACAGCAGCGCTGGACAGGCCAGCACAGCACCCGGGTGACCGCAGCCACAAGGGGCACGGGCAGCAGGTCACTGCTGGGGAGCCTGGCCAAGGCCAGGTCACCACGCTCTGCGCCACAACCCCCCCGAGCCGCGGCCGCAGGGAGGGGCACTCACCGCCTGCAGCTTGATCTGGGCGCACACCGACCTCTTCCTGACGGCGGCGAAGCTGCTGGCGAAGGTTTTCCTCAGGCAGGCGTTGCGGTGCAGGGCGGCCTGGGAGCGCCCCTCCAGCCCGGCCAGGGCGCGGCAGGGCAGCGGAGCCCCCGCCCGCGGCTGCACCAGCTCCCGAACCGCGGCTCTGCCGGGAACAGACACGGCCGGCTCGCTTTCCCCGGCTGTTTCCACAGGGATGCGACACCCAGAGCCCCGCATTCCAAGCTGGCAATGATGCCGGGACACCCCCAGCCGCTGCATCCTCCCTGCTCCGAGCACGGAGCTGTTCGCTGCTGTTAAAGCTTCCCGGGGTTGAAGCCCAAACCAAATCAGGCAGGAGTAGGCAAGCAGAAGGCTGAAATCCCCCTGTGCGCACAGACACCTGCAGCACTTCAGCTCCCTTTCAATTCCAATTTAGTTTACAAGGCTGCTCAAAGCAATGGGGAAACCTGGGCTGCTGGTGAAGCCTCACAGCTCTGACTTGTGCTGGACCCCCACAGGCAGGGACACTTTCCACTAGCCCGGGTTGCTCCAAGCCCTATCCAAGCTGGTCTCAGACACCTCCAGAGATGGGACAGCCACGGCTTCTCTGTGCCAGGGCCTCCCCACCCTCACAGCTGGGAAATTCTCCCCGGTTTCCCACCCAACCACTCCCCCTCGTTCACACAAGGGGTGCCCCAGGCCACTTTGCAGCTCAGGGCAGGGGCATCCCCAGCCCCCTCCCACGGGCTCTGTGGCACCTCCTGGCACTTACACGGTGGAATTCTGCAGCACCTGGATGGCGTTCTGGGCCGAGAGGTTGAACTTGGCCTTGCTGACCCAGCCCGTGAGGTCGTAGCGCACGGGGGCCGTGCCCAGCTGGTGGCAGATCTCGAAGTGCAGGGTCTGCTCACACCTGCGCAGGTGCCCCTCACCTGCACCCCAGCAGAAAAGCCCAGTGAGGGGTTTAATCGGCCGCATCTCCCGAGCTCCCAAAGCCAATCGGGGATGCCGGAGGCTGGGCAGCCAAGCCGAGCCCAACTCACCCTCCTGGCCGGGTCCCCTGGTGGCGAAGTAGGAGCAGAGGCGCTCGAAGGCAGTGCCATCCCCGGAGCCTGGGATCAGCACCTCCTCGTCCAGGATCCACAGCAGCCCCCGGCGAGCGGCCCCGGGGCTGCCCGGGAGCACCTGCGGCTGCTGGGGGACATCAGGGCTCTGGGCTCCAGCCACAGCCACCCCAGCCTGCCCTGCTCCCTCCTTCCTGCTCCCACTGCCCAGCTGCAGACCCTCCCCACCTGATCCAGCCCTGGACACCACCCTGAGCCCTCAGCAGTGTCCCAGAGGAGCCCATCACTCCAGGCTAGAAGGGGTGATGGAGGGCAGAGCTTGGTCAGGGAGGATCTTTGTATTATTTAAAAAGCCAAAAAGATCCTGGTGAGTGCTGTGCCCGCTCCCCTGCAACACCTCAGGTTGCTCTGGGATGCTCCAGAGAGTCCCAGTCTGCCTCTGGAGCCCTCACTGCTGCAGGGTGCAGAGGGGACAGGGTACCTGGGAGCAGCTCAGGTCGATGATGGACAGCGTGGCCAGTGGAGAGCGCTCTGGAAGATCAAAAGACACCTCAACATTTTCCTGGAAAACATCATTTAAAAGCTTGTTTCAGTCGTGGGGTGGCATCTGGAAGTCTTCATCACCAGGGAAGGGCACGCCTATCCTTACTCGGTGATGTGTGTGTTGAACCATAGGAATTCAGCTATTTTCCCAGGGCTAGAGGCATTATGGTAGCTCCTTCAAGCCTATAATTAGTTCATCTCTGCCTGTAGGTTTCTCAACAGCTTATTTCTGCAATAATTTATCATTTTCCTTTCTATTCTCTATTATTCATCAACTGAGGGAAAAGTCAGCTGTGCCAACAGAAGAGCACAAAGTCTCCCGAGCTGGAGCGAGCATATAACAGAATTCCAGGAGGGTTTGGGCTGGGAGGGCCCTTAAAATCACCTCATTCCAACCCCCCGCTGCCATGGCAGCTTGCACAAAGGTGCCAAGAGAGCCTCTCTGGCACATCAGAAATAGCCAAGAGGATTCAGAACTGAGGCAGGGGGTGAAGAGAGAGGCAGCTCAAGCTGCCTGCTCCCTGCAGACCCCCTCCCACCCAGTCCTGCTGCAGCTCTCCCTGTTGGGGAGGATGAAGCAGGCAGGCCCCGCAGAGAGGATTTATTGGTGAAAGATTCTAAAAGCGTAAAACCTGCAAGAGAAATAGAGTTAAAAGCAAGATTCGAGCTATAGAATGCTAAGCAGGAAGTTGGTGATTAAATCAGCTGAATCAATGAGAAGGGCCCTGACAATTAAGCAATACTCCTCCCCAAACAAAGGTGTACAAAAGAGGGTTGGGCCTTGCCAAGTAGCAGAAAAAAAGGTAGTTTTCCAAGTTTTTAGTAGGTAGATTTGTATAGTAATGTAGTAGTTCTCATAGGCTGTATGTAAATTCTGTAGGTTTTGTATCCTGTGCTGGTTGGTTGGTGCTAACCAGAATATTCAGCATAGGAAGGGATAAAATGGGATGTAACAGAAAATTCCCCCTCTTGCCCTCTTGCTCTCTTGCCCTCTTGCTCCCTTGGACCCTTGGACTCTGGGATCGACCCTTCTGCTGCTCCCTGTCCTTCTGTGCTGGTCAGGTTGCCTTCCCCACGACCAATAACCCACGTGTTCTTAGTGCAGCCTGGTCTCCTGATGGATATCTCTCATCGTGCCCCACTGCACCCCGCATCTAACATCTCCCAGTAAAGCTGCCGAGTTCTTCACTGCCACTGCAGCGGGACACGGGGATTCCCTGGGGACAAAGGCAGCTCCACTCTGCTCCCAGCCCCTGCTCCTCACCTCTCTGTACCTCTCCATCTCCCACAGGAAGGTTTTCTCATAGAAGAGCCCCTGCAGCCTCTCCTGGACGTAGTTGTGGCACAGCTCCTCGAAGGTGGCCGCGCGCTCGCTGCGCCGCTGCCGCGGGCTCTGGAAGCCGGGGGTGTCCACCACGGAGATGGAGGCCATGGAGAGGTGCTGGGAGGAGAAGGACCTGGGAAAGAGCAGCACACACCACCAGGATTTACCCACAGTGCCAGCCAGGCTCCTGGCAGTGCCCGCATCGCACCCTCACTGAGTCCTGAGTGCCAGCGCCATCCCCACACAGAGGTTTTCACACTACTGCCTGTTTTTCCAGCAGGAATCAGTCACCTGCTCCATACCCTTGGAGAAGGGGCTGCCACCCCCTAGCCCCAGTGCCCAGCAGCTCCTTGGTACCTGTTGATGAGCGAGACCACGGCGGCAAAGAGCTCCTCGTAGAGCCCCGAGGCCATTCCCTCCACACACTCCACTCCCGTCATCTTGGGCCCTGGCACAGCGAAGGGAAGGGCAGGCAAGTTCATTTCCAGCCAAGTTGGAACCCTGGATCCCCCAGATTGTGGTGCAGGAGAACCCACACAGCTCCACATGCACATCCCCTCGCCCGCCTCCAGCTCCTCTCCTGCCTCAGGTGGATTTAGGGATTTCAGCTATTGCCACGTCAAAAGCCACTTCCTCAAGTTCTTGCTTTTATCAGGGTAACTTGCAGGGCCCAGCTGGAGTTCGGCTGCTGAGCATCATGGAATCATCAGGGTTTGGAAAAGACCTCAAAGATCATCAAGCCCAACTTTTAAGGAGTGTGGGAAGGCTGACCTGAGATCCAGGCAGTATCTCACCCTCCCACCTTGCACCTGCTGGATCTGCCTCCATGAATTAGCTCCACACGATAATTTAAGGTTTATGGTGGCTCGGCAGCACAATCCCTGATCCAGAGCTCCTTGCAGGACGCAGGTGCTTGGAGCACAGCACCAGCTCAGCTCCACCCGTGGAGTTTGGGGATTCCCCACGTTTTTCCAGGCCGAGCTCTCACAGCATTAGAGCCACACCACTTATCTGAATTCACCTGGTTTCATGTGTCCCTAAGGAGGGCCAGGCAGGGGCAGCTGCTGAGGGCAGTGACACAGCACAGTTGATGATTTTATTAATCTTAACAGACCTAACTCGGCCTTGCAGCCTAAGAAGAACAGTACAAAGTGATAAAGTATTGGAATGGCCTGCCCGGGGAGGTGCTGGAGTCACCATCCCGGGTGTGTTTAAAAAAAGCCTGGATGTGGCACTCAGTGCCATGGTCTGCTTGAGGTGTTAGAGCATGGCTTGGGCTTGATGATCTTGAGGGTCTCTTCCAACCTAGAAATTCTGTGACTCTGTAACAGGACACCTTGCCTGGCCGTTCCCTCTCCCCCAGAAACAAAGGGAAAAGGGGCGGGGCATCCCGGTACCTGGCGGGCTCTCCTCTGCTTGGGGCCGGCCCCTCGCTGTCACCTGTGCCAGGATGTGCCTCAGGTGGTGCTTGAAGACGGCGGTGCCGAGCTCCTCCACGTCGCAGCCCAGCACCTCGGCAGCGCGGCTGGCGCTCTCGAACCTCAGGAACTGCTTCCTGCCAACTGGGGAGGGCCACGGGGGGGCTCAGCCGGGGCCAGCTCTGCCTCAGCATCACCGCCGCGCTCCCACGGGCCCTCCCCAAAATCAAAAAGGCCCGAGGCAAGCCGGGGAGCGGGGGGAGCGCACGGCAGCGGGGCTGTCTCAGCGGGGCAAAGCGGCAGATGTGCCCGATGGGAGCTGATGGGGTGAGGAGCCAATCCCTCGAAATCCGGGATCACCTTTCAGGGTGCCAGCAGTGCTCGCTGTCCCTACAGCCGGGAGCGACCTGCAGCACTCATCCTTTTGCTAATCCAGGGCACAAAGGTGGGGGCAGCGGGGCAGCAGAGCTCAGGAACACGGGGGATGAGCACAAACGGGAGCAGCCAAAGTCACCCAGAGACCTCAGGGTGGCACTTTTGGGTGGTGGATGAGGAGCTCGGGGAGGCTTGCAGCTCAAATGAGCCCTTAAAAAACATCCTGGGGAGCTCCATGGGGGACCCACTCCCGGCTGAGGGGATGCACAAAGCAGGGCTGGAGGGCTGGGGGGTTCACAGCACACCCGTGAGACTCAACCCCCATTCCCCTTTGATCCTTTCCCAGTATTTCCTATGCTGACTGAAGGACTCCGACATCAAGGAGCAGGCAGAGGAATTGCCTCAACACTCCAGGCTTTGATTTATTCTGTTTTCACTTGTTCTTGTCTGAGCTGGCTGGACAGATGCTGATTCCTGTCAGAAACAAAAGCTCTGCCTGCTGGGGAGTTGGAGGGGCTGGGAGGGCCAGGGCTGTACAGATCTGGCTGGCATCCCACACTGCCCACTCCAGCATCCCACACTGCCCACTCCAGCATCCCTGGGACAAACAAGAGGGTCCACTCAGCCCTGGCATCCCCAGGCATCATTTTGCCCTTCATAAACCACAGCCAGCAGCAGCTGCACATGGCTCTCCTGAGTGTGATGTGACCATGGAAAATTCGCTGACTTTAACACCTGAAGGGAATTACTTCTGCCCAGGTAAATATTTAAAAGAAGCAGGAGGAAAACACCGGGTCAGCACTCAGGGGGACAACTCAGCCTCTCTTGCTACAGCCCCAGCTCATTTCCAAACTGCTCAATGCCAGATTTCCTGGGTTCCCAGGACATGATGCCAGGTGGGGGGGGGTCTGTGCAGGACCCTCCCTGTGCCACAGCTCAAGGTACCCAGGTACCTGCAGCTCAAGCACTCACCCTGGGCTATTGCTGCTGGTCTCACTGACCCCAAAATTCCCCCCTGGCTGTCTGGCTGCTCCTGTCTCTCCTGCTGCCCTGGTGTCCCTGACCTCTGCGGGGTTTGGGGCAGCTCAGTGCCCCCCACCTGAGCAGCAGCTTCCAGCCCTCCTGCCCTGTGGTTTCCCTCCATCCAAAGGAGGCCAGGAGGCTGGATTTGCAGCAGCCTGGCTGTGCCAGGGGGGTTGGAGCGACTCCTGACCACGGCCGACCCCTGACACACCTGTGGCAGCACCAGGAGGGCTGGAATGGCAGCCACCTCTGCTACAGGTGCGTGGTGGGAAGCCCAGAGGGAGCCACGGGGCTTTATTCTGATGTCAGCCAGCAAAGGGACAGCGTGAGAGCGAGCTGAAGGCCACCCCCGCTGCGCCCCAAACCTCCCTTCCGCTTACGGGGGCAGCAAATAAATGAAAACAGGGGATTTTCTGCAGCCCACAAAGGGACTGCAGCGCTCAGGTGAATGGTGCCCGGGGTGCCCTGCTGGCCTCGGGCTGCCAGGCTGCTTTCCTAATAAAAGAGCTGCTCTGCTACATTTCAAAGGCAGCGGGAAGGGCTGACACCGGGATGGAGCAGAAGGAGCTTTTGAAATTCAGCCTTTTCTTCTCAGCGTTTTTTTGTAGCTGCAAACGCATTTTCCACCCCCCCAGCCAGGGAGAGGTGGTGCTGTTCCCTCCTGGTTTATTCCTGCACAAACGGAACGGGTGAGGAGAGAAGGGGAAAAGGTGCCTTTAGCCCACACCGGGGCTCGTTTAACACGTGCCGGGGCCGTGGCTGTGGATGGGGATGGAGGAGGCACCCGGCTGAGCTCCTGAATGCCCTGGAAAAGCAGTGCCGAGGCTCCCCTCGGGGAGATTTCAAGGAGAGGATTTGGAATACACAACATCAAAGGGCACGCAAGGGGAAGGGAAGAGATGGCTATCGGGAGACAGGTTTAACCACATTAAAAGAGTCGTCGCCCCCACTGAGACTTTTGCTCCATCCGGCTTTGATCCATTTTTTATCCATATTTCCTTTCATTTCTCCCCTTTTGTTGACACACGGTGGGGGAATCAATAGCAGAGTGAGCGACACTGAGACATGCTCTGCTTGTTAATCCCACACCAGAGTGTGCTTGGAGCTGCAGCCCTGCCTGGATCAGCTACTCCCATTCCTGTTCCTGCTCAAAGAGTGGAGCAGGATTTGTTGGATTTGATTCCCTCCCAGTGTTTGATTCCCTCCCAGACAGATTTATAGAGGGCTGAGGACAGAATGTGCAGGAAGTCTGAGCAAGGAAAAACTCCCTGTGACCGTCCCTCCACCTGTCCTTCAGCTGGGCACTCCCAAAATGAGGCACCTCTCCAAAACCTGCTCTCCTGAAAGCGCACAGGGCAGAAGGACTTCCAAATATTTTGGCCAAGAGCTTTCTGACACTCATCAGCCTGAGAGCACAGGGCCATCCATAAAAGCTGGAAGGGCATTAAGGTAGATGGAGATGAGGGAAGAGAACACCAGACAGAAGGAGAAAAGAGAACTCACTGTAAGTCATGACAGCATCTATCCTTTTAAAATAATTAATAAATGATTAATGGCATAAATTACCATAAGATGTGTTATGACATGTTGCAGAGACATTTATAAATGTCTGTGGCTTGGTTTATGGCAGCCTTTATGCAGCCCTCACAAATTGAAGTGTGTAAATCAATGTGGCTGCCTCTAAAATGGGTTAGTGCACGTCCTAAAATAATTTGTAAGGGATAAGGCAATTTCTGCTCATCTGTATTAACAAAGTCTCTATAAATGCAATCTTCATCCAGACTCGGCCCACTATAATTCAGTTACTGTGGAAGACACTCAAGAGATGATGAAATTAGTGCTACCTGAAGCTGTCCCTTCACGATGTCATTGGGGACAACAAAGGAGTCACCCACCCCAGTCCTTCCTAAGGAGCTGGCATGGGGTGACACCCAGCAGCCAAGGACAGAGGTGCTCCAGAAGCCCCCATGGGGCAGGACACCAGCATTCCACATCCCACCACGGAGGTAGAGCAAGGAAGAGCTTGGAGCCACCACAAACAGAGCGGCCTTGGGATGAGCATGATCCCTGCACAGCCCCAGACACTGATCCTGCCAGGCCACGCTCCCTCTCAGCTCCAAGCACAGAGACAGGTCACCCTGATTTCTCAGCCTTCTGATCTTTGTGTTTTTGTCATGGAGCTCCTCATGGATTTTCACATAAACAACTTATTGTTGTCATAACTGTTCTTTCATGTTCACATTCTTCTCATAAGGAGGAGAATTGATGGACTGTTGGTTTGACCAGTGTGGTTGGAGAGGAAGATTTCCTTCCTCCAATCCATGGTCACTGCTGGAATTCTATAAATGTCGAGGTCTGTAAATAAACTGCCCCTTTTTTTGCCTTGGACATCTCAGCGTGTGAGTCTTGTTTGTTTGTTTGTTTGTTTGTGTCGAATTGCAACAGAGACGGGGTGTGGGGGAAGCAGAGGCAGCACTCCCCTTACCTTTGCAGGCTCCAGCAGCTCCCAGGTGGTAGATGCCAGCCAGGATGCGCCAGACGGCCGCCTGCTCCTCTGTGGTGATGCCCAGCGTGCCCATGGCAGCCCGCAGCTGGGAGAAGGCCACCGAGGCTCTCTGCTTGTCCTCGGGCTGCAGGGGGACAGAGCCAGGGGGTGTCACTGCCTCTGCTGGCCACCGTGCCCAACAGAAGGCAGAGTGAGACCATCAGGACAGCAAGGGACCCTCGGGAAATTGGGACCAAGTGGAGAAGCTGCTGGCAGGCTCCTCGGGTGGCTGGTGTTGGGAGCAAGCTGGGTACACCACCTTGACAAACAAGGAGGTGTAATTCCCACTTCAGGAGTGTCTACAGAGCAGCAGCTGGAGATGGATGTTTTGTATCACCGAATCATCGAGTGGTTTGGGTTGGGAGGGACCTTAAAGCTCATCTCCTGCCATGGCAGGGAGACCTTCCACAGCCCAGGTGGCCCAGCCAGCCCTGTCCCTTCACTCCTCACCGAACACACCTGCCCAGAGCTGAGCGGCTCCCGGCCACCAGCAGGACCTCACCTGCCACCTCCCACCATGGACACCCCTCCTGCAGTCTCTGAGCGGGGGCTGCTCTCTGGGGCCAGGAGCCAGCAGCTCCAGCGGGCAGCATCCCACCTTGGGAACCAGGGAAAGCTCTCTGTGCTGGGATGGCAAATCCCCAGAAATCAGAGCTGTGAAAGGAGGGCAAAACCCCACCCCTGAACCCAGGTCTGCTGCATCAGCAGGGGGAGGACCTCAGCCGATTCCTTTGGCTGCTGAAGTGGAGCAGGAGCTCCCTAATGAAGATGGAATACTGGATTCATCAACAGATGATGTAACTGCAAATCACTGCGATTCATCCCAGAGCTTTGGCTCCTGGACAATCTGCTGGGGCTCTGCAGACAGCTCAGACTAATGAGGGGCTGGGGGTGGGAATCAGCTGTGGAGTTTTAACCCCTAACATTCATGTTCTGGGCTGCCCAAAGGATGCTCTTGCCCCTGGGAGTCGCTGCTGCAGGGGGACATCAGGGGTAGGTGACCCTGGAGCAGCAGGATCTGGTCCCAGGGTGGCTGTGGCACGTGCAAAACCCAAGCAGGCAGGGCAGCCCCAGTCCCAGCAGCTCCCCTGTGGCTGTCAGAGGGTTGCTGGGGGGTGTTTGGGCAGACCCTTCCTCACATCCCAACATTCCCCCCCTCCCCTCCAGGCTCCCAGTACAGCGTCCTCATCAGGAGTCACCCAGGGACTCCAAATCATCCTCTAACTGGTGGTGACAAAGGAATTGCCCTGCAGCATCCCACTTCAGCTGGGCACAGGACTCCAGCATTCTCCCTCCCTACCTTTGTGAAGGGTTTGATCCCAAAGGAATTGCTCTCAGCCACCTGGTGCAGGTGCAGCATCGTCCTGGGAGTATCACAAAAAATGAGAGTCAAGATCCCTCCTTGCCTCAGCACCCCCAGCCACCTTCACAGCACCACCCGAGGGGCCTGGATGGGACAGGCCACCACAGCAGTGTCCCTGAGGGACCTGGGTGGGACAGGACACCACAGCAGTGTCCCTGAGGGGCCTGGATGGGACAGGCCACCACAGCCCTGCCCCTGAGGGACCTGGATGGGACAGGCCACCACAGCACCACCTGAGGGACCTGGGTGGGACAGGCCACCACAGCCCTGCCCCTGAGGGACCTGGATGGGACAGGCCACCACAGCAGTGTCCCTGAGGGACCTGGGTGGGACAGGACACCACAGCAGTGTCCCTGAGGGGCCTGGATGGGACAGGCCACCACAGCAGTGTCCCTGAGGGACCTGGATGGGACAGGCCACCACAGCACCACCTGAGGGACCTGGGTGGGACAGGCCACCAGAGCACTGCCCCATGCAGGGACACAAGCTGGTGCACCAGGAGCCTTCTCCTGGGGACACAACCTGAGGAGAACCAGAAGTGGAGAGGGAAAAGGATCTTTCTGTCTCATTTATCACCCCGATTTCAGCTTTAGTGCAGGGGCAAAAAAGCCCTGGGCAATGCCCTCATGTCATAGAAAATGTCTGTGCAGAAAGATCCCTGCAGCCCCGTTAGTGCAATTGCTCTCACAACCTCTCATAAGGGGTTCTCAAAACGCCGTGGATGGAGGGAATTTGGGTACAAAGGATGGGGAATCCCTGGTTGGAGCCTCACACCCACCTCTCTGCCACATCCAGCCCTGCCAGCAGCAGGGGGAAGATGTTGAAGCTGCTCTCTCCTTCGGGCTGCTGGGCAACGCGGGCCCTCTCCAGCAGCAAGGTCTGGGGAGGGAAAAGGGGACAGGGAGATGGGGAGCTGCTCCTGGGAGCTGCCAAGGAGGGGCTGGATTTCTCCTTGTAGGGATTCAGCCGGGTTTGGGGGCTGCTCCTCCCATCCAGGGCGGTGCAAGCAAGAGCTGAACAGTCACCCAGGCATCAAGGGGCAACTTCAGCACATGAAAGCAACACCCGTGGTCCCTCCGAGCTTCCAGAGGTCTGGGCAGTGCCAGGGCCCCAGCAAAGATGCTGCAGGACTGGGCTAAGTCATTGCCTGGGCTCAAGGCAAGCCCAGCTCAGCTCCAGCCTTGCCAAAGGTGTTCAGTGCCAGCACTGGAGCCAGCACTGAGCCTGCAGAGCTGGGGATCCCCATCCCAGACTGTTCCATGGACGTGCCAGGGTGGTTCTGGGGGTACTCACGGGGACATGGTTCTCCTGCACAAGGACAGCTCCAGCAGCTCCCCCTGGGTGCCCAGGGCAGAGCAGGGGCAGCAGTGGGAAGCCCTGGTGCTCCCCAGGAGCAGACAAGGCCCCAGCCCTCTCCTCCCTCAGACAAGGCCCAGGGGCACGGGCAGCTCTGATTAAAGAGCCTTTGATAAGAGCCCTGAGGGTGATAAAAGCCCTCTGAGGCTCAGCTCCAGGCGGCCGTGAGGTGCTGCTAATGAAACGCTGAATTATACATTTCCTCATCAACATTTCATCCCAGCACTGCTCCCAGCTCCCTGCCAGGGACAGGGACAGGCTGGGGGACCCCACCAGGCTGCTGTCAGAGCTTCTGCTCAGGGGCCATTTGGGCACCTCTGGTTTAGGGGGAGCAGGGAGCCGAGCAGGGAGCAGAGAATTGCTCCTCATTCCCAGCCTGGCTGGGCAGTGGAGCACAGGGGTGGCTCATTCCCACCCCAAGGAGCCCCATTTTCATCCAGCAGCCCTCCTGTCTCAGCAGGTGACAGATACCTGGAGGTGAGCAGCAGTGACCTGCCCAGTGGCACTGAAATCCAGCGACAGGACCATGGAGAAGCGCGTGGAGCTGCTGCTGTGGCCCGTGGTCACCGACCCAAAGGCTGCCAGGACCGTGAACATTGCCTGGATCTTCTCCACTGCAAAACCACCGTCGGAGCCCCCTGAGCTGCCCTGCAGCTCGGGAGGAGGCGTCTCCTCCTGCCTCACCTCTGCCTGCTCCTCCTGGGGTCTGGGACTGGCCAGGCATGGGGTCATTGTCCCACACGGGTGTACGCTGACAGGAAGGGGACGTGCCAGCCTCTCCAGCCTGGCCAGCCTGTTCCAGGCCATGCCTCAGCCCTTTGGAAGAGCACGGTGTACCCAAGAGAGCTCCGAAACCCAAGCCTGCCCTCTGAAGCCGCTGCCTGCCGAGCAGCGCTTCCTCCCGCGTCACCAGAAACCCGAGCAGGTGGGAAAGCGCTGCCCCGAGCAGCGGAGTCATTCCAGTCATTCCCTCCCGCTGCTCAGGCTGCTCTTTGTCAAAGCAGCCAATCTGTTGAGTCTGGGACAGGGGCAGCGGCACTGGCGGCCACATCGGCTGCTGTGGAGCCACCGCAGGGGACGCAGATCAGGCCGGGATTTGTGTGTCTGTGCGCCCCCAGCCCGCACAGGCTCCGTGTGCTGCCTCTGCCCGGCACCGAGCACACAGTGCCGCCCCTGCCCCTACCTGAGACCCTGCTCGTACCTGAGACCCCTCCCGTACCTGAGATCCTTCCCATACCTGA
>VWYO01026736.1:0-12291 GCA_013400275.1 Rhadina sibilatrix | reverse complement strand
ATACCTGAGACCCCTCCCGTACCTGAGACCCCCCGTACCTGAGACCCCGCCCATACCTGAGATCCCACCCATACCTGAGACCCTGCCGTCCGGGCTCCCCGCCGTGCCCACCAGGTACTCCAGAGCGCTCTGGCAGCACCGGGTCCTGCCGGCCCCGCTGTGCCCCAGGGGGACGATGGCCTGGTCCTGCCGCTGCATCAGCAGGTTCCTGTAGGCTCTGTGTGCCAGCGAGCAGATGTGCGGGGGGAGGTTGTCCCGCCTCCCCCTGGGGACCTGCGGGCAGGGAGAGGGTGACAGAGCACATCCCAAACAGGCTTCTCGTGGAGGAAATCCTGGAGATATGCACACTCAGGGTGGTGGTGTCTCCCCAGGGTGCAGAACATCCCGAGACTGAGTCCTCAGAGCACCCCCAGCCTCAAGACCAAGCATCCCCAGAGCGCTCCTGGCCATCTTCAGAGCATCTGACTCCCAAAACATCTTCAGTCCCGAGTGTCCCAGAGCAACCATAGTCCTGAATGTCCCCAGAGCAACCCTGGTCCCAAATGTCCCCTGAGCATCTCCAGTCCCAAATGTCCCTTGAGCATCTCTGGTCCCAAATGTCCCCTGAGCAACCCTGGTCCCAAATGTCCCCTGAGCATCCCCGATCCCAAATGTCTCCTGAGCATCTCTGGTCCCAAATGTCCCCTGAGCATCTCTTGTCCCAAATGTCCCCTGAGCTTTCCTGGCCCCGACTGTCCCCTGAGCATCTCCAGTCCCAAACATCCCCTGAGCTTTCCTGGTCCCAAATATCCCCTGAGCATCTCCAGTCCCAAACATCCCCTGAGCATCTCCAGTCCCAAACATCCCCTGAGCATCTCTGGTCCCAAACATCCCCTGAGCATCTCCGGTCCCAAACGTCCCCTGAGCATCTCTGGTCCCAAATGTCCCCTGAGCTTTCCTGGTCCCAAATGTCCCCTGAGCATCTCTGGTCCCAAACGTCCCCTGAGCATCCCTGGTCCCGACTCTCCCCTGAGCATCTCCGGTCCCAAATGTCCCCGCACTGTGACGGTCCCACGGTGCCACCTGCCGGCCCGGCTGCGCCCGGCGCCCTCCGCCACTGTCCCCAGGAGGGTTGGTGGCCGCTTCCCACGGGAGATCCCTCTGCCCCAGGTCCCTTCTCTCACCTTCCCGGCTCCGGCGGCGGGCGCGGGGCCGGCGGCGATGGCCACCAGGCTGGGCCCCGCGTAGGTGCAGGGCAGGCGGGCACAGAAGCGCTGCCGCAGCGTGTTCATGACGCTGCACTCGTTGAGGCTGATGAGCGCGGCCAGATCCTCGGCCTGGTCCAGGCTGGGGGGGTTGGTCTGCGGGAAGAGACACAGACACCCCCTCGAGTTCGGGGCTGTGCCAGACCCGCCCCACAGGAGGGCACAGCCAGCCCGGGGTGAGGGCTGGAGAAGCATCATCGTGCCTGGGCGCTGCCCTGCACCGGAGCTCCCGTCCCTGAGCCAGCCCAGGCCGGGGAAGGGGCTCACCCTCTGCACGCTGTCCTCGTCCACCTCGGTGACGGTGCCATCCTCGTCCCGGCGCACCCTCACCCTCCCGGCCGGCAGCTCCGGTGTCCCCACGTCTGGCTTCAGCTGTGTGGCTGAAGGAGAGGCCGGTGAGTGCCCCCAGGGTGGCTGTGGCCGGGGGAGGTGCCAAGGGGCCGAACCCAGCGGGGCACAGGCGGGCACAGCGCCCGGAGCCTGCTCCGCGCCCGACGCGTCCCATCCAGGGCAGAGGAGGGGGAGTTACCGAGTGTGAACCCGTCCTGCTGGATCAGCCAGACCTTCTCTGCCTCGTACCAAACGTCCCTCGGAGCCTGCGGGGAGGACAGCGGGGAATTGGGCAGGAGCAGGAGGAAAGCTGAGCTGAACAAACCGCCTTTGCCCCACGGACAGGGACATTTCCACGCTCCTGCCCCTCTGCCGCCCTCCCATCCAGGCCCAGGGTCGCCCTCCCACCACCAGCCCAGCCCATGGGAATGGGAGGAGCTGCGTGAAACCAGAAACCTGCATCAGCGCCCCAAAACCTGGATAACAGCCCGACACATTACCTGGTCCTTGTCCGTGCTCTCGCCCGATGCCTCTTTATCCTGGTCCTTTTCCGTGGTCTCTTTGCTCCTTCCCAACGTTTCTTTAGCCTGGTCCTTGTCCGTGCTCTTGCCAATCCCTTCGCTCTCTGTCAGCACCTCTTTACCCTCTCCCAGCTCTTCCTTCGCCTTCCCCACCTCTTTTCCCACATCTGTGGCCTTCTCTTGGATTCCCCCCGGCTCCCCCTTGAGACCCTCTGACATGTGTGTGGTTTTTTCAGGCTTTTTGATCTCCCTTGGCTCCTTCTTGCCACGTCCAACATCTTTCTTCATCTTCTCTGGCTCTTTCCTGGCTGAAAACAGCTCCCTCTGGGCTTTCACCTTGGCTGGGGGCTCCTCGTGCCTCAGGGGTGTCCCCTTTTCCTTTTTGGTGCTCTCAGGGGCTGTCCCCTTCTCCTTGCTGCTCTCAGGGATTGTCCCCTTCTCCTTGCTGCTCTCAGGGACTGTCCCCTTGGGCACGTCCCCTTCCTTCAGTGGGACTTTGCTGCCACGCTGGGGGCCTTGGTTGGGTGCAGGGGCTGGAGCTGGGGGGCTGCCCCCCAGGAAGGAGTCCTTGGGGCTCTTCCTGGGCCACAGTGGCTTTCCCACCTTGGGAGCCCCTGGGCAAGGGGTCTGTGCTGGTTTTGGGGTGGTCTCTGACGGTTTGGAAGAAGCCTCTGCTGTTTTGGGAGATGTTTCTGCTGGTTTGGAGGATGCCTCTGGTGGTTTGCAGGGGGTCTCTGCTTTTTTGGGGGGTGTCTCCCCCAGTTTGGGGGCAGGTGCTGCTGTTTTGAGGGATGTTTCTGCTTTTTTGGGGGGTGTCTCTGCCTGTTTGGGGGCAGGCGCTGCTGTTTTGAGGGATGTTTCTGCTTTTTTGGAGGCTGTCTCTGCCTGTTTGGGGGCAGGCGCTGCTGGGCCGGGTGCAGGAGCCGGGGTTTTGCTGGGGACAGTCCCCTCCTTGTGCGGGGGTGCTGTGAGCCCCTTGCCCCCCTGCCCCTCTGCCTTCAGCCCGTTCCGCAGTGGCCCCTCGCTGGCCCCCTCTCCTCGGGCAGCGGGGCCGTCCCCGCCTCGGGCCTCGCCGTCCTTCCCCGCGGGCTGCCGAGCAAAGGAGAGCAAAGGGTGGTGACCCCCGGGGACGCCTGGGGACAGCCAGCCCGGCTCCCCGGTGCCGTGTCCCTCAGCGCTCACCTCCTCCTTGGTGCCCACCCTGCTCTCCTTCCTCCGCCGCGCCGCCTTGGCCTCCTGCTCGGTCTCCCTCACCAGCTGCTTGATGAACCCCCCGGGGATGACCGACAGCAGCAGCGGGGGGGCCGACGGGGGTGGCCCCCGGTCCTCGTCACGGATCTGGGTTTGGGAGCAGAGGTGGGTCACGGGGCAGGCACAGGGACAGGAGCCAGCGCAGGGTTAGCGGCAGCAGGGCTGAGCACCAGCGCCCTGCTCAGGCACTGCCCGAGCTCCTGGTGAGACCCCCGGGGCACCCACAGGCCGGCTCAGGGATGCTGCGGGAGCAGAAGCACCGAGGAGAAAAGCCCAGAGAGAAGCGCCCATGTTGGTGCAGCCCCCGGGGGCTGGCGCAGCAGGAGCCCAGGTGCTCTGCCAGCTCTGCTCTGTGCCAGCAGCCCTGGCACGGCCACAGGAGGAACCGTCCTGGCTGCAGCCAGGCAAGAAGCAGCTCCAGCATCACCACAGCCACATGCAGCCCTGCAGGTCCCTCCGTGCCAGGCCCCAGGGCAGAACCAGCCCCACTTCTCGCAGCTTTTCCAGCAGCAGCACCAGCATCGAACCCTGCGGCCTCCTGCCAGGCTCACCCAGGCAGGCAAATCCACTCAAACCAGAACGCTCGGGCTGTGAAGGAGCCCAGGGCCAGGCGGGCCGGGCACAGCACGAGGAAGCGCACGGGGGGCTGTGGGGATGTGACCCCAGGGGCTGCTGCAGTGACACCCCCCAGCACTGAGCTCCCAGGCAGCCCAAGCACCCAGCCCCGAAGCACCAGCGGTGCCAGCCTGGACAGAGACTTTCCTTCTGCTCCCAGAGCGCCAGGCGCGAGGAGATGGCCATGGTGGCGGCGAGGCAGGACGGTGCTGTGCAGAGACACGTGGGGACACGCCGGGCAGAGAGAGAGGAGAGAGTTAGCCAAGGGCTGCTGCTGTCCCCAGGGCTGTGCCAGGCCGGCAGCACCGTGACCTTGCCGGGCATTGCCCACCTGAGCTGGCAGCACCGCCGGGAGCGCGGCAGGGGACGGGTGGCGGCGCTGGGGAGGGCGAGGCCACCAGCAGCCACCTGGGGAGGTGGTGGCACAGAGGGTCGGTGGCACGGGGGTGATGGTGGGACCCCACGGCCCCAGGCTGGGTGGCAGCAGGAGCCCGTCCGTGCCCCGCTTGGGGCTGACCCCGGCTTCACCTGTCGGGATCATTCATGCACCGAGCGCGTCGGGGCTCGCCCGGCCCTGCAGTGCCTGCCCGGCAGCCGCATCTCCTTGTACAGTAAAGGGCAGGAGCGGCCAGGAGCGGGCTGGGAATGTCACTTGCCTTCCCGGGCGGCTGCTCCGAGCGCCACGTGCCCTCCGGGACCGGCGCTGCCCCCGCGCTGTCCCCCCAGCCGGGCTCCGCGGTCCCGGGAGAACCGGCCCCGATGGCCCCGCAGAGCCCGGAGGTGGCGAGCGACAGGTCATTGTCACCCCCCGGCCGCAGAGAGAGACCCTCCGGCCTGCCCCGCACACGGGGAAACCGAGGCACGGAGGGGACGTGCCTTGACCAAGCAGCGCAGGGTGGCACCAGCGGGGTCCGGGACCACCGCCACCAGCACCGCGCTCCCTCCGCTCGGGATGCAGCCCCAGGCGGGCCGCGGGCGTTCGGATCTGGTCCTTCCTTGGCACCCGCTCCTGCTGCCACCCAGGACCCGCTGCCACCCTGTGCGTGCCACGAGCCGCGGCCACCGCGGGGTCCCCAGGCAGCAGCCTGCAGAGTCTCCATCCCCGCTCCCATCGCTGCCCTGCCGCGTTCCTCTCCGCGGCGCAGCCCCGCGCCTGGAAGCCGCCCCCGGAGCCGGGGCTGCTGCTCTCGCCATCCATTCCCAACTAAAAATAGCCCTCCCGGCCCAAGAGCCCCCGGCCCGGGGCACCCACAGAGCCCGGCCGGACCCCGACCCCCACCCCGGGGCCCCCCGAGCGCCGGTACCTGCTGGGGGCGGTGGGTGCTGGGGCTGATGTCCCACAGCAGCACCGGGCTCCGCGGGATCCCGGCGAGCCGAGAGCGGCGGCGGCAGCGCGGGGAGCGCCCAGAGGGTCAGCAGCCGCCTCCCCCCGCCCCCGCCGCGGTGGCAGCTGAGGTGACACATGTCACTGCTAAAAATACCCGCGGCGGTGGCACCGGGGCCTCGGCTGGGGAGAGGCGGTGGCACCGCGGGGCCCTCCTGTTGCTTGGCCTCTGCACCGGCTGGCACACGTGTGTCACCCGTGCCCTCCCCAACACGCCGCTTGTGCCCCCCCTTGGTGCACACCTCTGCACCCCAAAGAATTGGGGGAACTGCTCTGGGTGGGTGTGAGCCCACCCAGAGCACTCTGGTGCTGCCCGAGGGGGACACCCTGGGCTGGGAGCCGAGTATGGGGCTCCCCAGAGCACCCAGCTCCTCACCCCAGCCCCGAGATGGGGCTGAGCTGGAGGAGGACCTGGGAGCAGAGCTCAAAATAGCCCCTGGCACCAACAGCAGCATGGTCAGCACCCGGCCGGGGCAGGTGGGTGGGGAGCAGCAGAGTGGACACGTGGTGACCACATGGGGAAAAGAGTGACCCCCAGGCCCAGCAGCACTTGTGTCACACATGCCCCAGCACCCAAGTGCCAGTCAGGGCACAGGTCACCAGCTCAGGCCAAGCCCAGCTGCAGAGGGGCAATGTCCCCACCTCGGCCACTCTGCATCTGATCCAAAACCTCCATGGACACATCCAGGGCATTGGCACCCACAGCCAGCACGGCTCCGGTGGTAAGAATGGAAACAGGATTGTCTGGAGTGCCCTGGCAGGAGAGACTGAGGGTTGGCTGAGCATCTCACCAACCCCAATCCCACCTGGGAACAGCACAGGGACATGTGGTTTCCATGATCCTTCCCAGGTGGCTCTGCAGCCATGGGCAGAGCCTGGCCACTGTTGGTGGAAAGCCACCCTTGGTCACCTATCAGAGAGGACACAGCCGGTGTGTCCCTTGGAAAAACCAGGACAAACACCATGCACAGGGCTGGGGGGAGACAAGTGTCACCCTGTTCTTTTCAGCCTTCTTGTTCCTTACTTTTTGTGGTGGAGTTTCCCACACGCTTTTCATGTATACTGTTTTGCATTCCTTTCTGGAGGAGGAGGAGAATTGATGGGCTGTTGGTTTGACCAGTGTGGTTGGAGAGGACAATTTTCATCCCCTAATCCATGGGCACTGTTGGAATTCTATAAATGTGGAGGTCTGTAAATGAACTGCCCCTTTTTTGCCGTGGACATCTCAGCGTGTGAGTGTCATACTGTGACAGGAAGGGACTTACCTGTGCATGGGGCAGCGGGGTGTGGGGTCCATCCAGCTGCACCCTGCAGGCAGCTGCTCATCCCAGGACAGCCTCAGGGTTGGCACGGGAAGGGACAAGGCGACAAGGGGAAGAAGCAGACACCAGCACACACGCAAAGGACGGTTTTTATTGGGGTCTGGTCGTAGGAGAGCAGTTGTACTGACCAACACACAGAAGCAGCTTAGCTGTGCCAAAATAATCCCATAAAAAAAATACTGGCGGCAAAGAACCGAGTGTGGCACAGGCGCCACGACGGGGCTGTAAACTCCGGGACAGTCCGTGAGGGGTCAGGCCACAGCTGACAGGCACCGGGACCCTCCTCCCCACAATAAATATGGAAAGAGCCAAGTACATAAAACAAGGAATGATCTCATCGATACAATATCTAAAGTTATTTACAGATCCTGGCTTTGCTTACCATTAATTACACTTTTTTTTTTTGGACAGGTTCTCTTTTCGATCGGTTTTTTCCTTCATCGCGAGTAGCTGTTCGTGTGAATCTGCTCCTTTTTGTTTGAAAGGACCTGGTGAGGTACTGCAAGTGCTCACAAACCCCCTTCTCTGAGGATGCTCCTGCTTTATTCTGTTTTTCACACACTTTTATTTATTTTTTTTTTTGTGCCATCTCACCCACTGTCTGCTCTCTCTCTCTTTCCCTGAGGAGAAGATGCCTGCTACCAACAGGAAAGCCTCTTCCCAGCCCATCTCCTTTTCCAGCCTGGAAACACAGCCGGTCACACAAACCCAGACCAACCTGGTCGTGGACAAAGCCACCTTCCTGCAGCTGTCCCCAGGTTCTCTGCCAAATCCCTGCCTGGACACACCCCAGGCCAGCAGCACCAGTCTCAGCAGCACTGTCCCCACCAGGGCACCTTTCCAGGGGTGACACTAAGGAGCCACAAAGCCACCAGCACAGTCTCACCCACCACCAGCTCCCTGCTCCCTCCAGGAACAGCTTGGGCTACAGCTCACCCCAAAATCCAATGGGATCAGAGAGGGAAATGGGAAAGAAGGCAGAGACTGCTCTGGGGAGCCCAGCAGGGATCCCTCCCTACCCCAGGCAGCCCCTCAGCAAGGAGAGAACTTCAGCAGCAGAAAAATGCCATATTTCACCCCAGAAATGCCATGGGGATCTGCTCTGACCCAGCTCAGCACAGACGCCCAGCCCCAGCACCGTGGAAACTGAGAGCACACAATGTCACACCTCAAGTATCCCTCAAACTGCACAGGCCACACTCACAACTGGAATTATTTTTAGGAACTGAGCGAGCTGATAAATTTAGGGCTATTTCTGTACCTCACTGGGGATGGAGGTTGGCTCTGCAGATGTGCCCAGCAGAGGCAGCTCCTGGACTGATGGCACCACAGGGAGGTCATTTAATTCTCTTTAACTCAGCACAGAATAAACACTTGCTCTGGGAAAGCTGAGGGTAAAGGGTAAATTTGGAAATATCCCATCGAGGGGGTGGATTTGCAGTTTTCCAGGTGTTTCTGCCTTCAGGAGCCACCTGAGATGGTCCTGACAGAGCCTGGAGTCTCTGTGCTGGGAGAGAAGGGCTGCACAGCCTCAGGGAATCCATCCCTACATTTTGTCATGAAAAACAGAATAAAGCTGGCTGATCCTGCTTGAAAGGAGCTGCCACTTCCATACATGTACGGAGCAGAAATTCTGTGGAATGTCAGAAGTTGGAGAAACACATATTTAATAAATAATATAAAATGCTTTTTCTGTTAAAATAGAATTCTCGGGTTTATACCTACAGAGCATAGCAACCTTTACATAAACAAAATAAAGCTGAGTCTGTGATGATTAGTTTAACACAAAATAAAAATACAATTTAACAATAGTATTAAAACAGCCAATGTTCCATCCACACAATATGTACACCATGGAATAGAAACCAACAGGAAACAAAAAAGTAGATTATCTTGAAACTCCTCAGACATTTGGATATACATATTTTCTCTGTATATTTTAGATATTTTCCTTTTTTTTTTAATTTTTACAATATTAAAATTAATACTATGCTTTGTCAAAATACGCTTCTCAGATTTATTTATTTTTTTTCCTTCAATTTGCAGAACTGACTCATTCCTTATATTAATCAACACAACTAGAATTATTTATTGTCTACTGTACACTTCAAACAGTCCCTCCTCTGGGGATATTTCGGGTGCAAACCCCTCAGAGGCGGAGGAGCCGTGTCACTGCCACGTGCTGGGAGGTGACACCGCTGCAGGACACGGATATGGACATGGAAATCAAGGGACCTGCTCCTAAAGCTGACCAGCTGCCAGGGAAAGAGCAACTCCAGAGCTCCAGGGATTTCACTCCTAATGGGCTGACCCACTGCAGACCCGAGGAATGACGATGCCCCAGCGCCGGGGCTGGTCCTGCTCAGGGGAGCATCAAACCCCCCAGAGCTCCTCTGGGCACCAGCAGTGGCCCCCATGGGCAGGATCACAGCCCAAACAAGGCTTTTTTTTAGAACAGACCAGGGTTTCCACCGCTTCCACCACTGGGCTGCAAACACCTGGTTTGTCTCAAAGCCAAACCCAACCTCACAATTCAATTTCTGGGTTTTCCCTCCTTGATAGAAGTGGGAGAGGAAAATCTTTCACGGGGTTTCTAAAGGGGAGGTGCTTTAGAATCATGGAATATCCTGAGCTGGAAGGGACCCACAAGGATTATCAAGGGCCCAACTCCTGGCCCTGCTCAGGGCAGACCCAAGAAATTAAGGAAAACTCGAATGTGACTAAGCCAAGGTCTATCCCCAGAGTTGCTCACTCCCTACCTGCCAGGCTTCCCTTCCCAGACACACTCCCAGCTATTATTAGCCTGCTCCAAGAATTTTTGAAGCCTGCTGGGGGGTGGGGGAACATACCAGGAATGTCAATCCCAGCTGGATCCACTCCAGCATTACTCCAGCTTCTCTCACAGCAGCACTTTGGGAAGACTGCAGCCGAGGCTCTGCTGGACCAGGGACAAGAACACAAAAAGCTCAAACACAACTAAGAGAAAAAAGATTTACACTTGGAGAAGTCGATGGCCAACACTTGGATGAAGAATTAAAAAAAAAAAAAAAAGAAACAACCCACAGAAAAACACTCCACAGTAAATGTTCCTTTAACGGTTTCGTGAATTTGCAAAGTAATTAGCAAATAAATAAAGGATCCTAAACACACAGCCAAAGACCCTCCTGCAAATTAACACCACCAGAAATCTTTGTCCAAAACAAAAACTTCAGAGACTCTTGTTCCTACACCAGCAAGGAGCAGTCTGGGGCAGTATCCAGGAGTTTTTGGTTTGGAGGGTGCAATTCCAGCTCTCCCTCCACACCAGCACATCCAGTCACTTCCACACAGAGATCCCCATTTTCTTACTGGGATCCCACCTGCCTTCAGGGGTTTGTCACTGTGATAACCTCTCCTCTCCTGGCTGCACAGTTAGATACAAGTCACAAAAATAAAGCTATTTTCAACAGTCAGTAAATCAGCTAGCTAAAGAATTCCAAATCTTTTCCTGCCCCTCCCATTGGAGGTTGGATGGGGCAGCAAAGGAGCACGATAATGAGGATATTCCAGGGCCATCCCAACTCCATCACATTCCAAAATAAATGTATTTCCCTAAGTTAATATACAGCCTTCATTTCATATAAAATCTCTGGGTTTGAGGCACAATTTCCCAGCTGATGACCTGTTCCTCCCCCACTGACATCGGCACCGGAATCTGCTGACAGCGAGTGAGAGTGAAATCCAGCCATGGAAAATAACTGAAGGAGAAGAATGGAACTGAGCAGGGACTAGGAAAGTAAAAACAAGTTACACAAGAAATGCGAGAAGGTTTTAACACCATCTGAGGGCTTTTTGCTAAATCAAGGAGAAAAACACGAGCACTGCATGGTATTGTAGGGAAAGCTGAACCACAGCCAGCAGGATGAGACATTTTCTATCCCAAACACTTTTTTAAATACCACACACAGAATCATGGAATCTTTTTAGGTTAGAAAACACCTCCAAGACCATCAAGTCCAACCAGTGACCAATCACCTCTGACACTGCTCCTTACAAAGGAGCTGAGATGCTCAACAGAAATGACAGAGAGGCTGGTACTGTTTACACAGAATAATTTGGAAAATAAGTGGGGGAGGAAAAAAAAAAAAAAACACTGGAAGAAACCACTTTCTCAGGGGGTATTTTCCAGAATGCATTTTCCCTTTGGTGCAGCCCCCTATGCAGAAGCAAACTGAGCCACTTTGACTACTTCCCTCCAAGGAACTCCGTGGTGATCTGACAGCCACACACGCTCGACAAACCACGCACAAATTCTGCTCCCACTTACACAGGCACAACTCCACTGTCTTCAGGGACTATGAGAGTCGTACCTCTGTAGCTGGGAAGAAAAATCCTCTCTGAGCTGTTCACTGAATTGGAAAAACAGCTGAAGTTCAGCCCTGACCTCTCTCTTACAAAACACCACAACACCCAGGGCAAGGCCCAGCTTGAAGCTGTGGGACAGCTCAGGACGAGATCTTTCCTTCAGCATGACTTTCCACCCAACACATCTGATACCTCAAGGCAGAATTAACATCAACCTGGCGTTTGATCAGCTCATTCTGTCAGCTCCACGCTCAGTTTTCTCACACTGCTTTCACTGTGGGCAGTCTGAACTCTTCAGAACAGAAAATGAGAGATCCTCTCCCAAGCCGAGCTGTGATATGTGCGTGAACCTCCCGGGCTGGGCTCCAGGGGGAACTGGGGATTTCTGGGGATTTCTGGGGAGTTCTGGGGAGTTCTGGGGATTTCTATGCTATGGGAACACACCTGTGTACAGCAGAGGAGGATCCCGAGTCCCAGGACTGAGGAGTGATCTGGGATACGTACCGAGGTACCCACACACACTGGAACCCAGCACACGCTCTAGAATGCGCTGGATTTGAATCATTTCTTCTTTTTTTTTTTTTTTTAATTTTTTAAAAAGTGCAGTTGACCTGAAATGGAAAAGAACTGTCTTTTATGTTCACTGTAAACTTGTCAAAAGGAATCCGCTCTTTTAAAAACTGTGCTAAAATAGTCAATTTATACAACAGAGCACTAGATGAAGCTACCATAAATTCCTCTTCACCAATTATTACTCTATTGTGTCAGTTATAGTACTGCATATACGTAGAAGAAGCAAAATGGTGGTAGCTACTATTAGTGAGTACAACAAACCCAGGGGAGTAATTCGAGTTCAACGCTTCCCATGAAGTAGCAATAACATTTAAACCACAGGACAAGTTAGAATTCAGTACTTTGAAGTGCATCAGAGTCACACACTGTTGATCATCAGCAGTATGGAGCAAAGGTTATCAGAGAGTTCAGCAGTAATGGTCGGGAAGGACACGGCAACACGACAGAGCGAGGGGCACCCACCACGGCCGGGCGGCGGTGTCACCACGGGGGTGTCACCCAGCCAGCAGCACCCGTGCCACCCCCTCGGCCCGGCGCCACTTGGAGGCGGGCAGGGGAAGGAAAAAAAAAAAAAAAAAAAAAAGAAAAAAGAAAAAAAAAAAAGCCTCTTCCTTCCTTCCTTCCTTCCATCAGTAGTTCCAGAGGGACGGAGCTGGGCCGGGCCCCGCCGGGGGTGGGGACGCGTGGGGAGCAAGGAGCAGCCTCTC
>VWYO01026735.1:36440-47910 GCA_013400275.1 Rhadina sibilatrix | reverse complement strand
CTCCAGTGTGTTGACTGCACCACTTAGCTTGGCATCACCAGTAAACATGCTGAGGGTGTCCTCAATCGCACTGTCTTGAGTAAGCAACAAAAATATTTAAAAGTGGTTGTCTCAATACCAGCCTCTGAGGAACGTCACTCATCACTGCTTTCCACTTGGACCATAAGTTGTTGACCACAACTCTTTAAGAGGAACCACACAGCCAACTTTTTATCCACCAAGTGGTCCACCCATGAAATCTCAGGATATTTTGAGATGGAAGGGATCCACAAGGATCATCAAATCCAGCTCATAAGTGAATGACCCACAGGGATTGAACCATGACCTTGGAGTTATTAGCACCATGCTCTACTCAACTGAGCTAATCTCAGGGTCAAATCTAGTTTAGAGACAAGGATGGCTGTGTCAAATGCTCTGCACAAGTCCAGGGAGGTGATGTCTGTTGCTTTTCCCTCATCCATCACTGCTGTAACACCACAGAAGGATGTGGAGATGGAAATTATTTACACTACGTCCTCTGCCCTATCTTCTTTGCAAAACACAAGGAAAAGGTGTTGGGAGAATAAAGTGAAACAGATCAGAAACCAGGCTTCAATAGTTCATAAAATAATATTTTAAAATTTATAAACATTCCTGGCATGTTTATAAACGTATAATTAAGTCTTCACCTCACTATGATAGGGCAATTCCTCATCCCTATTTAGTTAATGGTCTCTTTACAGCCATGCTGCATTGTTAATTTCTCACAAGCAAACTGCTATGCTGACATAAAAGGGATTTGTCAGCAATACAAAGATGTTCTCACTATATCAGCATAGTATTTGCTATTCACCCAACTTAATAACCAGAAATACGCTGTTATTTGTTATTATGCGGATGATATAAGATAGCCTACGGAATCACTGCATATATGTATTGTGGAATAAAGTTATGTTAATTATGCTAATATGGAATAATATGAAATAATACTGATGAATATTTGTAGCATCCAAGGGTCATACCGGCTCTTACATACAACACAAACTGACTTCTAGCTGCCATCAACTCTTTAAGAAAGAGGTCTGTAGTATATATACACCAGTCAGGAATTTCAGGTTAAATTGTTATGCCTTTTAGCTGTTCATTAGTTTGATTTTAGAAAGCTTTGATCTGCTCTACATTCTGTAGCCAACCTCATATCCAAGTACTAGAGATGAAGCACTGAGACACTTTGCTATACAGCTAACACTTCCCTCTGTGAATGTCATGATGAGACAAGATCACATGATTACTTCAGGTTGCCTTCTACACAGCACAGGCTCCTAAGCCCAGAATTCCAGGCTTCCAGCCTCTTAATGTCAAGTCTCCCTTTGAAAAAAGATCCTGCTCCTATTAGTTAGATCCTGCAACTAACAGAGATGTTCTTCTGGTCATCCCCATGTGCCAGCTATGAGCTTTACTCTGATTAGCCAGTTTAAGGTAAAAAACAGGCAAAAATTTGCTGTCATCACCATCATTCCTGCCCAGAGAAAGGAAAGATGATTACCTTTCCAGTCACACTATTTTTCCAAGTTGAAACAGTATAAAGGCCAAACAGGAGAGAAGAAGGACCAGCTCTTTAGGCAGGATCATTAGATCAACTTGGCTATGTGCAGTAAAATTTCACCTTGAGCTTGGGATCATTCATGTCCTCTTAGAGGCTCCCAGGAGTAATTTGTCTGATGGAGATGATGGACTGATGTCTTAAAATACATTCAGTGTGAAATATTTCCTCTGCAGCTGGGGGTAAACAAGTCAGTGGGGCTTTCCCTATCATAGATTCTGTGATTCAGGCCTCAGGGATTTCCAGAGGAAAAATAAAGTGATGTATGCACTCTTCCCAGAAACAAAAGCACTGTTCAGCAGGAAAACCAAGCAAATCTAGTTTGGAATTTTGGTTCCTTTTTTAAACATACAACACCTCAACTTTAACTAGACCAGCACTATCTTGTACAAGTGAGAAACCATTAGGAACTTTGTATCTCCTGGGGTAGTTTCATAACCACTCTTTCACTAGCTGCCAAGATGACCTTCTTACAGACGGATGCACAATAACATTAGTCTAACTGTTTATTACAATTGATTGTAAGCAGATGAGAACATTAGTCACAAAAATCTAATCCAAAAAGTCGGACAACGCAGTCAGATGGAAATTCCTTTGGAAAGTCAAACAGTCCTTCACTCAGGAAAATACTTAGAAATGGAGTTTATTGGGAGGGCATAATGCTCTTCAGGTCAAAACAGAGCAGACTTTTGACCAGCTGCTGTTTAAACATAACCAGTCCTTTTCATCCTTGTATTTTCACATGCATTTTCCTTCCCAAACAATGCAGTTCTGTTTCTTCCCCTGCTTTTGGTTTCCCCCCTAAGCATCCTATAGTAAATCCCATGTAACCCTGAAACAATCTTCCTCTGAGTGCTGCAATGTGTCCTCTATCTTCAGGCAGCAAAACCAGGAAATCTGTGAGGTGCTCCAGGACTGACTCATGTTGATGCATTTCCCTCTCATGCCATGGGGATGAGGCTGTCTCAGGACAATGCTGGAAGGGGCCTTTTCTCAGAGTCTTCACATTGGGTCTCTGCCTGCCACTGTCCCTTGGGGTTTGAGGAGATAGGATCCAGTGGTGGGGCTGGGAGCAGCTGCAGAAAGGGTTACTAAGACCCCTCCACACCTGCCAGTGTTTCTCTGCACTGCCTTGTGAAGCACAGGCAAGTTTTTATCACATAAACTAACAGTTTATCACTATTTAAGCAAGAAAAGAGTGCAATGCTGAGGGAAACAAGGACTATATAGAAGCTAAAGCAGCATCTCTCTCAGAATTCAGGGTTGTCCAAAATCAAAACTGATTTTTAGGCCTCAGCCTTTTTTTTTTTTTTTTCCTTGCTTTTTTTCAGCAATCTTCAAAATGCTTTCATTAGACAATCTTTACAAAGAGCCTGAGTAAAACTGTGTAACACTCACAAGACATGTTGCAACTAGATATACCTACTTTGTAAAGAAAGGTGTAGTTAAAATACAGGAAAACTAAGAAACTTTGAACCTAGGCAAATTCATTTAGATGAATTCAGATCTAAGATCTCAGTGCCATTCAGCTAACTCCTAGTCATTTGTACTAGACTTTCAGCTTTATCCTCTGGATTTTGTTTTCAGCTCCTACCTGGGCTATAAAACATTCATATCATCATCTGCTTTGGCATAAAATGGGATCCTCAGTCCAAAAGTTCTTTAGCCTTCACTGAGCCATGACAGGCTATGTGAGCATAACTACAAGACATTTTGATGCTCATATTTGTTACAGACATACAAAATCTGTGACAGAGAGATTTTAAAAATTATTATTAATGTTGTTGTTGTTGAGAAAAACAAACCACAAAGAGAAACAACCAAAAAAACCCAAACCCAACAACCATATTTTATCTTACTAGACAAAAAATGGTTCTTTTAGTAACTCTTGGTTCATCCACCAGACTTTAGGGAAGTATTTAGGTGGCAATAACACAATGAAATGCAAAATCCTGAAGCACTGAAACTAAAGCACAAATGCATAGCTTCTGATTTACTCATACAAGCCACTCTTCTCATTCCCAAAGGAAAAGTATTTCATTATTTACAGGAAGAGATAAGGAAAGGGCCAGTGTGAGGTGCTAGGTCACAGGGTGGCTGGTTTGCACTACAAGGTAGAACGTGTGTATCTCCCTCTGTTTTCAGGGAAGAAGAGTTCTAATTTAGAAGATGGTAATCTCCATGTGGGTCCTCAGATGTCCCCAAATTAGGGGGTGTTATGCAAAATATTAAGTAGATACAACCCAGCTACTCTGAGAAGCAATTGTCCTGACTTGTCCTTAGATAAGCTGCACAAAGCCAACAGGTCTCTGATCCCTAACCCTGACCTGAAGGTTCTTACACAGTATATTCTCTCCTTCATCACCTACAATCACTTCATACTGCTTAATCCCCCCTTGAATTTTTAATTTCTTTTTTCACAACAGTCAAACACTTCATGGGTCTCCTATGAAATGACAATGGCAGGAAAAGAGGGATGACAGTGTATAAACAGAATACAACCACTGAACAGTGAATCAGATAAACCTTGTCATGCAGCACTAAGCTGTTTCTCATGTTGCTTTAGTAGATGAAAGGACTGGTCCTTACTTGATTTAAATCAGTGTTCCATTTAATGAAAGAGATCCATACACATGTACACCAAATTAAAATTAAAGACATCTGTGGCAAATCAATGCACTAAATCTACCACAGCCCTTCTGGTTCTCTGTCCAGTCTTTTAAACACAAAACTGTCCCTACCACAAATTTCATTCATAAACTAACTTCTCTGAAGATCTCTGGGTGTAGATAATTTGTGACAACACCAGAATATAACTACAGCCTTAGCATCAGCAGAAGCAAAAAAGAATAATCATAGTAGAGTTCCAGTATTAGTAGGATACTACTATGTAACTGAAGTCATTCACTGGTTTGCTAAAGAAACTGCTTATCTTTCACTCGGTCAGACTATAACAGGTCCTCCCAAAAATCAACAGGATTTATTTTTCCCTTAACAAAATACTCTCTAATCTCAAAATCAGTGTGGAATTCCTTCACTGCTTGCATGAGTCATAGTTTAACCCCAGCTGGCAACCAAGAACCACACTGCCACTCACTTACTCGCTCACTCCTCCCCCTTCCCCAGTGGGAAGGAAAATCTGAAAGAAAAGTAAAACACATAGGTTTAAATAAGAACAGTTTAATAAGTGACACAAAATGTAATATCGTCATCATTATAATGATAAACAACAACCACAAAAATAGTGATAAAGAGGAATAAAACCCAAAAAAGATAAGTGATGCACAATACAATTTCTCATCACCCATTGGCCAGTGACAGATCTGCAGCTCCTGTATAACTCCCTCCAGTTTATATACTGGGCATGATGTTCTATGGTTTGGAATATCCCTTTGACCAGTTCAGGTCAGCTGTCCTGGCTGGGCTCCCTTCCAGCTTCTTGTGCACTTGCTCATTGGCAGAGCACAGGAAACAACAGTCCTGATAGAAGCAGCCAAATGATTAGCATCTTACCAACACTACCCTCCTACTGAATCTAAAACACAGCATGCAATTAGGAAAAAACCAACCCCATCCTAGACAAAATTAGGACAACATCAAATATTTCTGAGCTTACACTTTCCATATTCTTTTTCAAATATTCCTGTAACTATGCAGACTGAATAACATAAAGGTAAATCACATTGGTTCACTTTTAGAAGTAGCAATCCATAAAGATTCTCACAAGGAGAGCAGATCTGCCTGCTAAATACTTTGTAACTTTTGCTTAATGTTCAACTCAATCTTCCTTTTCAAGCACTAGTGACTTTGTATGTTGTGATTACAAGAATCAGTTCAAAAGGCTAGTACTGCACTAGAGGAAGTCAGTGATACATAGAAACATGGCACTTTTTTAGTGCATATTCAGGATATTCAGGAACGCATATTCAGGAACCAACCCAGCACTTCAATTTCAAGCCACAGTGCTCATGTGGCGCTTTCTTAGAACTGTCACTATCAAAGGCTCAGATTAATTTAGACCATTACAATTCATCCAGTGGCGGCTACCTGCAGTCCTACTATAACCTGGCCAAAAGACCTGATAGTCAGAGTAGTAGATCAGCCAGACCCTGGGAGAAAAATTTCAGCATTATACCAGCTGGAGTAGTCCTGAAGATGGGACATTTTGCTACCAACACAAGTTAATTCAGTCTCCTTGAGAGCTTTTTTTCATGGGAGTGATGTCCAGATATTAGAAAGATGAATTAATTGCCCATAGAATAGTCTTGTTAAGGTTTAGGGTTTGTCATGCTTCAGTGATCACAGACCTAGCAGGAGCTTAGCAGAGCTGGGGGAGAAGGATGCACCACTGAGAATGGACACAAAGAATGCAGAATTTATAGGCCACAAGGTCATTTGGCAGAACTCCCAAGATAAAGAAGTCAAAAAGCCAGCACTTCAATTGGGTAAAGAGAATTCTGGCAAGGGAAAATAATGACCACAGACTCAAGAAACCCACTAACTCAAAGAGAAAGACTGAGCAAGCAGACTCATTAGCAAAAAGAAGCAAGAGAATCATTTAACCAAGAGAAGACAGAATACTAATTAATAACAGAGCTATGTAACTTGTAACAAATGAACATTAATGCCTTTGTTTGCTAAAATGTAGAAATAGTAAAAAGTTTTGATAGTCTGTGTGCTGGTTTTGTCACCCAGCATCCCCTTCTGTGCAGAACTGTAAATAAATACCTCAGCTTTGTGTGTGGATCAGCCTCTTGCATTAACAGGTGAAAGAATCCATTTTGGGACAACAATCTTGGTGACACAAATGGAAGCTTTAAAGCCTTGCCTGGACCATGTTGCTGCTGCCAGCAAAGGAGAATCAGATCAGGTAAGATTTGGACCAGTTTGATTGGAGACTCCACCAAATGCTCTCCAGTATCGAGGCAGTGAGCAACTCAAAGGCATACACTCCAGAGGTATTTGAGCAAAAGTATGAATGGTATGAATTTCTGGACTGGTGAGTATCAAATTTCATTTTGTTGTAACTGACCAGTGTGACCAGTCCTGGGCTGACCAGTGGGATTGGTAGTTGAAAACTTCAAGCTCTGTATAAATTGGACAAGGAGGATTCGGAAGAGTGACTATAAGTGTACACAACAAAAACAGTGTGTAAAAGAGGGGGAGGTGTCCACCTATGTTTGCTAACACAAGGTTCGAGCAGTGTGTAACAACAGGGGATCAGAACTGGGAAATAAATAAATGCCTAGGCTTTAAAATTGTTACACACAAAACTGTATGACGGGAGAGAGTGCTTTTCCTTTCTCTGACAATAAGGAGCTGGAGCAGAGAGTAAAAAATTATTTGTATTAGAGGTCTGGATCTAAGGATAAAGGAATTGGGCAACTGAGTATTGGCAAACTAGTCCACAGTTCTACCCTGTAGCTCTTGGGCTTTTATTTCGAAAAGCTGGAGTAACCTGGGGAAGATCCAATAATAGATAAAATGAATACATATTGTAAGCAGTGGTGGACACCTTAGAAATTGGAGAAGGGGGAAAATGGATATTGGAGCTTTTATTTTGGAGTTGGTGTTTTGTGGTTGATTTGGTAAATGGGATAAGTGTTGGTTTATGTTGATGCTTTTATGACATTGTAGAGACCCACATATTCAGAAAAAGTGTATGTTGTAGGGAGATATGCTGATGGTCATGTACTAAGGATAAAAAGGCAAAGACTGTGTTGCAGAGGGGATGAGGCAGAAGATATTAGTTCCCTCTTTTCACATCACATAACATAGGAGCGAGAAAATAATCAACCAGTGATACAGGCATCTTTAAAACAAGCAATAAGGGTCTGCCAGGTTTTATACATGTCCTTTTTTATATTCATGTTTGTTGAATTGTAAGTGATCTGTTGGTTTGTACTGAGAGAACCTTGAAGGAATGTTATCTTTTGGAAACTGTTAACCTAACAATTAGGTTACCCTAACTGGGAGCATACTTAAGCTAGATTACCATGTTACTGGCATTACAAAGGTGAAAGAAACAAGATAAGCAGGGGCCTTGAGGCCTGGAAGGCCCCTACTTCCCCTGCACAAACACACACACAGACACACACAGACACACACACACACTTTTGACCTGAATCAATGTGATATTTGTTGGCAGTTAGGGTCATTGAAAAGATGGAAACATTATGTTCCTTGAGAGTTTTTTACAATGAATGAGGTGACCAGGGGAAAATATCAAGGAATCTCCAGGAAACCCTCTAGTCTCAGTAAAACCAGAGAAACAATGAATTTTTGATAAATAGCAGAGCCACATATTCAGTAAAAATTATCCATAAGGGCTAAGTAAAGTTACAGCACTGATTTTTGGGTCAGCTTTATGGCCATTCCTGCAACTCACAGAGTAGCCAGTTGGAGACATTAAACCCACTCATGAGTTTCTATATGCTAGAATGTTGCTGCCCTTTGTAGGATGAGATTTATCATGCAAGCTAAATGCTTGAGTCAGAAAACTCTATATATCTCACAAGAAATGGCATGGAAAGCTCAAAACTGTTTACCAATAACCCAGACCTCAGAGGAATAAGACAGTTAGAAGGAACAAGTTTTAAGAGCAATAAACCAAATAACCGGACAAATACTTATTTGACTGGCTTGGATTTAAAAGATGCTTTCTTTTGCATTTCAGTCAATGAGCAGAGCCAGACTCTCTCTCACACACCAGGTGAAAGAACCCACTTCAGGACAACAGGAGGAGGCTTCAGAACAAGAGTTTTCTTACTCTGAAATATAGGGATTTTCTCTTTTTTAAGGTAAATGCATGGTTTCCTGAATGGATCTAAAAATTGAGGCTGAAGTAATGGAGTAGAACAAAGGTTCTCTGAACAGTGAACTATCAGAGATTTTGGGGAAAAACGCATCTGTCTTAAGAGCTTTATACACTTCTTTTTTTGCTGACATAGTCATAGCAACATGTGCCCCTAGCGATTCAATGCTTGTGTCAACAACATGGTTATTTTGCTAATAAAATTTAAGCCATTGCCCAAACAAAACAATTTATCCTACTAAAAAGATATTTATTCTTAAATCAATAAAATTACATCTTGCTTTGATTGCATATCTGTTAGCCAGGGATGTGATTACTTTTTACCGTCCTTGCCAACTTAAGCATAAAAGTAAAATTTTTCAAGCAGGACTGCCTATTCTAGTAAGAATGTAAGAAGATGAAATGCTCTTACCATATTCTAACCTGTTAATCTGCCAATATCCTCTGAATCACTAAAATTACTGATTTCTTCATTTTTCAATTACATACAGTCAAAGCATAAATGAGCAAAAAACCTTTGCAACTGTGTGAAACTGAAATAAACAGTAAACCTTGGCAGGACCATGGTTGTTAGAAAGAGCAACTCCCACACAGTGAGTAATACCCAGCAAGTCATACAGATGAAATAAATTCAGAGATCTGAAAGAGAAGCATGTGAACAAGACAAGACAATCAAGAAACTGCAAGCTTACGGACCTGCAAAAAGGAAAGGAAAATAGTGCTGGACTGCTTCATCAGCATGACCATTATGGTTCAGAGAAGTTTACTGCAAATTTGCATTATACTGGCATTGCACATCAAAACCTCACGTTCAGTTTGTCTTTTCCAAGGAAACAAAGTGAACTACCATATCATGAACTTTCTGTGGAAAATGGGTGGTTATTTTCCTCAGCAATGTCTCAGCGAAACAACTGATTTCAGATTCCCCATGGAGATTACCAAGGTCACACAGAAAAACATCATAAGGATCATCTATGAGTTCCTTCAACAGATCTTCCAACTATTTAGCAAAAATCTTCCTGTTGATATTTGGAATACAAGCAAGATTGAGAACTTCCAAAATGGAATTTATCATCAAATTGAAGAACTGGAGACATGTTTGTCAGAAGAACAATCAAAAGCAAAAAACAGTTTTCAAACGTGGATCCTAAAAAGCTCGACATACAGCATAAAAAAGTATTTTCAAAGAATCACCAGTTTCCTAGAAGATAAGCAATACAGCCATTGTTCCTGGGTAACAGTTCAAATGGAATTGAGAACATGTCATATAATTTTTGACAGTCTTTTGAAAAAAAACCCTACATAAAGAGGTAAAATCTTCTATGTTTTTTTTCTTTTTAAGAATACAATAATTACCCCCTTCTTGATAGGTTTTTCATTTCCACATTTTAATAATTTTCAAACTGACAGCTGGGGCTTGTTTTCAAAAAACATTCAGTGCTCTAAGTTAAACAGGTAGAGTACTCAAATGAAAGGGCACTTGGTATCATTGCTTCTGTAGAAGGTCAGTCTTCAAAAGTACATGTGGATATTGTTCCTGTATTGTCTCTTTGCACTATTTCAAAAAGGTTTTCTGGCCTTTCCACATAAAATAACAGTTGCTTTGCAACCTGAAAAATTACATATATTACTGCATAGATTTTGTTTTTGCATTACTTCACTAACTCAGGAAAAAAGTGTAATACACAGACATGCATAAGCAAGACAGATCTTCCTGTAGTCTTATATATTATGAAAATCTTAAATTACAAAATAGATGAGAATTTAAGATGACCAAGACATTGTTAAACTCAAAAAATAATGATAGGTAGTCCTCCCAAACAAGAAAAGTCAATTACCAGTTTTGATCTTTATTTTGCAAGTATAATTGTCTCCATAGCCTATGGAGATATGTTTATATATATATATACATATATATTTATATATGAAATACATATTTTTATATATGATATATATATATATAAACAGATTTATAAATAGCTTTCTATACAGCATATTGAATAACTACAGCATCAATTTTCAGGACATGTTGATTCACAACACGATGTAAAATATTTTTGCATTCAATGTGCTCCAGGTTCATAGGCAGATAAAATTAATCTGAAAAGATCTACTGAACACAGATATTAACAAATTTCTTTCATTCCTCTCCCATCTTTCTTTCCTTCATTCAGGCAAAACTAAGCAGTACTTCAAGTTATCACCTTCCTCAGTTTACTTTCACTCGACACCTTGAATACCTAACCTATGGTCTCTGTATCACTCCCTATACATTAGAAATCTGGATGACTTCTGACATGGATTTTTTTCCACCTCAGATTTCATATATCTTCAAGCAGATCTCATTTTTTCATATATTTTTATCATAAATGGAAGGTGTCAAATTTGAATGTAAGAAGAAAATAGTTAAATTATGTCAGTGATTTCTGGAACTGGGGAAGAAAAAGGGATTAATTTGACAAAAAAAAAAAAAAAAAGAAGGTTAAAAAAAAAGTGCTGTTGCCATTACTTGAGGACACAATCTCAACATTTTGCTAAGAAGTTTGAGGGCTGGACTGTTACCCAGGTTGCTTTCCTTTTCTTTATTCAAATGAAATATATATCTAAACATCCCTTCCCACTTTGGGAAAAACAAACAAACAAACAAATCCAAAACACTTGATTCTGCATGCAGCTATTGTAATGGATTGGTATAATTCCTTATTCCAGGAATGCAATAACAGGGTATTTACAACTGCCTAATTTTAGGCATCCCAATTAGATGCTGGGCCAGGGAGATCAGGGCCCATCCACTCCCCTCTCACATGCTCTTGCTTTACAGAGACTGGAAGGAAAAAGCATGTTTCAGATTCCTAAATATAATTCTGCTTTCAATCACCACGAGAAGAGCTCAGTTCTTAACTGGTTGTATAGGGAACATAAGAGCAGTTTGGCACATAGATAATGTAACATTCCTAACTTCATTACTCAGTCTCTGTTTTATTAATTTAAACACTTTGCAACTGCATTGACACTGAAATGTTTGATGTCTGCAAAATATATTCAAGTACATTTAATTCCAATCTTTTTTTTTT
>VWYO01026735.1:0-23907 GCA_013400275.1 Rhadina sibilatrix | reverse complement strand
CAAGTGAAAATCATTATAACCTTTAGAGCACCAGACAGGACAGTCTGGGTGTTTGGTTAGCTTGAGAACATCAGCTGAGCCCTGCGCAGTAGAATCCTCTCCTTCAACACTTGCTGTCAGCGTTTTGCAAGAGGACACTAATGCACAACAACCTCTTCAGGAGAGGAAGCAAAAAGATATCTAGGTTTCATAAAATATCAAAAAGCTTATATTCTCACCTAGGCCCAGCATACTCACCAGCATTTGCTACAGTAGGAAATGAATAAGAGAAGTGTTCTGTTTAACATGGGACACACAGAGATGAAAGAAAGATATAGCTACAATGCTATGGAGAGGCAAGAATCCTGGCTCCTTCCTAGTGTACAAGATTACTTAAATCACGTTGCCAAGCAGGGCCACTACTAGATTTGTCTACAAGTTTTCTCCTGATCTGTTTTCCCTCCACTCTTAGAAGCCCTCCATGGAACTTCTAAGCCCCTGCTTAAAGCTACCACAATCCCTCTTCCACTTATGCTTACAGCAGTTCATCGAAGGATCATATGCAGATGCCTTCTTCACCCCAGTTCCTAGTGACCCCACTATTTGTTAGAGAATCTATATCCCTTTTTGAACACACTCTGAATTATTTTTCATGAAAAACCCATTCAGGCGATGTTGTATTAGTTTGGCCTGCCATTATGGAGTACATATCTAAGGGAAGGAAGAAAAATATGAAAACAGTACAGAATCTCACTATTCTTTAAATAGATCAATGACATTTTGAAGGAAGACCCACATGACAAGACATGAACCAATGTTTGCCATGCTTTGTCACTAAATACTTGACAATTTATAGGGAGTACAGAAAAGTTAATGGTGTCTCTTGGATGACGTGTTGTGAATGACACATCAGAACAGTTGGGGTATGATCATACTCTTTAAAATGTACCCCTCCCCACAGTGATAAATATTTTTGCTTAGCACTTAATCTTACCTGATGAGTGCTGACATAGCATTTTAACACTTTCCAGAAAGATGTACCTGCAACTGGAGAAGCTGTGGATAAATTTTTCGGATTCTGGCTGGCTTAATCCCTATCTAGCTTTAATATCTCCTTCTATTTAATGACATCATTTGGACACCAAAACTAATTTGGAACCTGGTAGCTCACTTAAGTGGGACTTTGTGACAGGAGAGCATTACACTGCTGTTCAGACAGCTGGAGTAGCTGCCTGGAAATCCCCAAGGAAAATTCAAAGCTTTCAAGGCCTTAATTGTTTTGGATCTGGTTATTTTATGATCAGAAGAGGCACTCAACATTGAGAAGCCTTGATATAGAAGAGAAGTGGATGGCAATAGCACTTGAATATTCAGGTCTGTTCATCCCCAGATTGAACTCCCACATGTGTTATTAAAGCCTATTTTCCAGTCTGACGACTGGGAGAGGAAAGGCTTGCAGAAGCTTTTTGCAGCATATAATTAGTTTAGGAGCTCAGTGCAGTAGCATCAGCTGGAAGAATATATAGATGATGAAATCCTGTAATTTTGAACATTATTATTAATTGGAAAGACTATACAAACCTTGAAAAGGCATTTCTGGTGTTTACATCTTGTAAAACATACCTAAATAAAATTTACTCTCAGAAGTTATTCTTTGAAGACTCTACAAATTCAGAATGCTAAATTAAATTTGGATTCAGAATAACAACACAGACCATGGAGCACACTGTCATGTGTTTCTCTTTAAAAACAAACAAACAAACACCCAAACAAACAAACAAAAACCACAGAAAAACCCCACAGGTGTTATTTAATTCACTCTTTTATCTAAAGATAACCCTACTGTCTTCCATGCAAGGACGGTTGTGTTACAAGCCAAAGCATGGACTAAGTATTGTTTCAGTGAAAGATGTGCACTTGTTTGAACAGCCCACAAGATGAGTCCTCTGATGTCCCCAAGAAGTGCTCAGACCCATACATTCTGCAACAGTAGAAGAAAATATTGAAATTCTTTATTTAATTGACACCTGGTTTTTTCTTTGGCCCTGGAGGCTGTAGTCTCAGTGCACTTCCATTTTCAGTAGGGCATGTCAACTAACTTTACACGCACTGTCTACCAGGGCAGAACAATTTTTTTTCTCTTTGCACTCTGTTTCACTGAGTGGATTTATAGGAACATGCAGATGAACACAATAACTCTTGATTCACATACAACCATATCACAATCCTACAAGTTTTGCAATGCTATTCCAACCACAGCAATTGAAGGAAAGGCAAGGGCTCAGTACTGCCTTTAAAAGTGCACAGGATAGTCTTCATAAACTTAAGGATTCCTATAAATGCAACTTCAAAACACAGTTAAGCCACAAGGCTAACATTTTTCGATGTAACTGTCTCCTTCACTAAAGATTCACTTGATAATAGAGGCAGATTCATAGTCTAAAATCTCATCTTAAATCATTAGTTCCTTTTTTAAAATTAATATCCTAGCTTCAGTAAGGAATAAAGTAAGACCATCTCTTAGAGCACAAATTTCTTGACCACTATGATGCACTTACTCATTAAAGAGCAGGTAGGAGCACATCTTGTCACCTCCCTGAGATGCGGAAATGCGAACTAATTCATCATAAGATAAAATTGTACATTACAGCTGGTCAAAAAGACTAATAGAAGGAATGGGTAATGTATTTCAAAATACAGAAGTAGTCTAAATATTCCTGTAGATTATTTGTAGTGGTACAATTTGCCTAGGAAATATAATTCTCTAGTGAAAAGCAGAGGATTCAAATAAATGAAATAAAATGTGCATAAATGGATCCTGCCTGCACTCAGAAATCTTCTTGCTGTAACTCCAGTGGGATTCTACAGCCTGAGCATGAAGCCATGTTCAGACACTTTCACTTGTTTTCAAGATGAGTATGTTATGAATATTTATGTAAATGCTTTCCCAGACTACATAAACTAATCACTGCTTGATATCCAGATGGCTAAAAAACCTTTTACAACAGTTTAAATCATCCTGAGCATAAAAGTGAAGAATAAACCCCAAATTTCTGTTTCAATGCCTTTTTGAACCTCACCTGAAAAGTCCACACTATTCTGTCCTTGCTGATGGTACAATACCTATACAGTAAGAGAGAGATTGCAAAAATGCTTCAATTTCTTCTATCCATAGGTAGATGATACAAAAAATACAGTTCTTTCTGTCACTGGAAACTCTCAGTGGTCTCTGAGTCAGACTTCATACTATAGAAAAAAAGATTTGAAACAAGAGAAAAAACATCAATCTGAATTGTCCTTGTGTTTAAATTCGCCATACATTTTTAATCACACATACTTGTATAGGGTTTTTAGTAAACTAATGCAAGATGTTTCTGTTCCTGTTATCATGGATTATAATCTCACTGTTTCAGATTCCAGTATGGGACCAGTGGTTTTGGTCTCCAAGTTCCATCATAATTTTCTGATTTAGGCATGGTTCCCTGAGTCTACCTCAACCTGCTGTATCTTTTTAATCCACTCAAACTATACATTCAGCAAGGTCTTTTTGTCCAATGAAGATTTCGACACAGCCTAGCTCATGACAAAACATTCTTTACAGGTATCTATGAAGTAAAGAGCCAAAAGAGATACCTGGACCACCCTAAAAGTGATGTCCATTCATAAACCAGGATCAAGACTGTAAAACCCCAACTCCAACTCCTACAGGGAAGAAGAAACTGAAGGAAGAGCTGAATCCTTGTCTGAAAATATTGGAATTACTCTTGAATTGCATCAGAGAGAATTTTTTCCTAGCATATTTTTGTGGGTTTATGTAATTCTGGGGTGTTTCTGATTTTATAATCACTAAATAACTTTCATGAATTACTTGAAGTGGGAAATGATTCTATCAGGATTGCTCCACTCCAGCTAGTTCTGTGATCATTGTTTCTGAATGAGATCTAGGGGTATGATGCATATAAAAAACATGCAAGAATTCAGAATGCCTGAAATTAAAGAAGAGAGAAATTTTAGTTTGTCAGTTTGTCTCTTTAGCAAGACTGCCATTTATATGGGTTGTAACACACTTTGTATACAGCAAATGACAAAGTATGTAAAGAATGTCCTTGCAAGCTTTGAAATGAAACAGTAAAAAGCATATAAGAAGGTAAATCCATTACAACTTTCACATTTCAGCACTTACTGTATAGACAATGGAGGACAAACGAAATAATCTCAAATAAGGCAGCATTTATGCAACTGAATCACTAAAAAAAAAAACAAAAAAAACCCAGAAATACGTTGCATTTGTGTTATTTGGGATTTTTCTTCTTTTCCCTCATGACTTTTTTTGTTTGTAGTCATTTTACAAAAATTGTTACAAATGATTTACAGTTTTCATCTCACTCTTTCTAAGTACCTTATTGAAAACCAGTCACATGGTAGATTTCCAGGAAGGTAATTAGTAAAAACCTTCCTTAGTTTCTCCTTTACTTTCTGCTTCAACTTCTGCTTCCATTTCCTCTTCCCTTTCTCCTGAAAACAATTAGGTCCAGGAAAGGAAGCAGAGAAGCTTGCCATCAGAAATATACATGTCACCTCCCATCAAGAAGATTCAAGAGTGACCGAGTGAGCAATTTTGCTGCACAGCCAGCAAGGAAAGCTCTGTGCATAACAGAGAGACTAAACTGGAATAGAGAAGAACAGGGAAAGACTTAGGCTTGGTGCTGGGGTTTTGTGCCTTCCCTAACTGACTAAAGATCAGCACTGTGGAAAAACCACTATGGTTCATTGCTGGTTTANTATTCTTAGAAAAGAACTGTTATTCCTATTCCCAAATCTTTGCCTGAAGGCTCTTAATTGCAAAATTATGATTTGGAGGGGGTGAGGGGTTTACATTCTCCATTCTAAGGGAAACTTCAGCTTTCCCTGGCAGATAACTGTCTTTCCAAATCAAGACAGGTGTCCAAATGAGCAACCGTGTCAGAAGCTGCTCAAGAATATCTTCATCACCAAGGCTGTGAGATATTGCAGACATACATTAGAGAGCAAAGCCTAGCTTTCTTACTGACAAGCCGTAACTTGGTGCAAATTGCCTTTGGAAGATGTCTCTGCTTGGGGCAAAACTAGTTGTTTTGTTTTGTAATATTTTCTACTTTCATGATTTTTTTCTGCCGTCTTTTAACCCATAACAGTTATCATACAGTCCCCAAAAAATTTAACAGCAAATATAATGTCTCCTTCAGAGAAATTACTTAATAAAGCAAACCAGTACTAAAACCTGTCAGACCTTGAATAATTCCTCTAGACCACTCCTAGCTGGCTTCAAGTTTCTTACCACAATCACTTAGCACTGATTAATGAAGTGTAAACTTCATCACCTTTTATCTCTGCAGCTGCCTATTGGTAAAATAATTTGTACTCATCAGAGCAATCTCTTAACAAGAGAAGTAAAATTAACAACCCAAAGCATTAAAAAGCTGTCTAAGCCTCACACTATCCAGATGACTGTACAATCACTGGAGCTGTTTGTTCAGGTGTGTACAGCAGATGAAGCTATATAAAACCCTGAGATGCTGCCACAATATAAGCAACTTGTGGTTCTATTAGCTCCTTCCAGCTTGTGGTAGAGGACATTTATCTCTCTCCTGCCTCAAAAATCAGGGAAACACAAAGATCTTGCCCTTAGTTTTCTTTCCCCCCCTCACCTTCAGCCTCCCCTTGCCCAGAGTCAAGAAAATTTCAAATATGCAACACTAAAAATATCCTGGTTCTGAAGTCTACCCTAAGTCATCAAAATCTGCATTGTTGAACACAGTTTTAAACGTTGTAAGAACCAGATGGGTCTTGCTTGTGTTGGAAAAAGTAACAATGCTGATTTAAATAATGGCTTTATTTTTCTCCAGCCATTGGCAAGATCTGGCATGCAGAATAGTCAGCATTCCACAATTTCTGCCCACAAGCAAATATGAGATGCCTCCAAGATGCCTTGCTTCTCTATACTGTAGGAGTTTTTTAATGAGAAGTCAAACTCCTAATAATTGGAGATATTGGAACACAAAAAGCCCTGTGAAGGGAACCTTGTGAAAAGTAGAAGGGAATTTAATTGGGCTACACTGGAAACACAGGAACCTATGGCAATGAACATAGTAACAATTTCCTTTTTATGTACTCTTTCAAACAAATGGTGGAAAACTTAAAACATGCTTAGTTTTTACACCACCTCATCTCATAACTGATATCAATAGATATATTTCAGTCCACTTCAACTCCCTCTGAAGAGGTCACATTTCCTCACAGGTATTTCAATGTATTATAATAGTTTTTAAATTTCACCTCATAATAAAGTATGTACTGAAATATTTGCTGAGATATGTTCCTACTTGCTTTGGCTGATGCATGCTGCTTGAACTTTCTGCTAAAAATAAAAATGTTGCCTACATTTAGTGATTAGTTGAAAGGGAGGAGAAAGGGGGAAGGAATTGGATAAATGCATTTCAACAGTCTTCTACAAGAAGAAAGAACAGTATGGTAATCCAGACCAGATGTGGTGAAAAAAATAAAAGCAAGTAAGTATGGTCATTCTAATATCTGTTTGGTTTCCACCATTCAGAATTTTTTTTTTTTTTAGTGCTGAACATTCAAATGCATTTGTGATAAAACCAAACCATTTTTCTAACTGAAACATTGATCTTGAAGCAGGTTGATTTCTGCCCCATGCCATGCTACCTTTGAAGATAAAGATCCATGGCTAGTACTTTTCTCCTCTTATTTTAGAAATTTCTGGATAATTAACCCTTTTGTTTCCCTCCTTTTCACGTTTTCTCCTTACTGTTGTCCTTCCTCCCTCTACTTTCATTTAAACACTCCTACTCATTATTTGTAATCAGCAACTTGGTCAGAGAGTACATGTGTAGTACTGTTTCAGTTCACACAAGCAATGCTCTTTTAAAGTCATTCACCTGATCAACATCTTTCACTGTGGTTTACCTCACCTTATGGTCTGCATAAACTGGATTGCATCCCATTAAACCAAATGGGAAGAGGTACTCCAGACTCCAGTGGGCAGTCAGGGTATGGGATGGAACTAAAGCTTGTTTGAAGCACTGTACTGCTGAAACACGCACATGGATCTCAGGTCCTCAGCACCTATGTTTTTGCTCTGTGAAACCACTCGCACAGCATTTCACCAAGTGCTAACATGATGTAGCAAAACAAAAGGCATGCATTTGAGTGACCACACACACTGAGGCTCTGTCCCCCGAGTGCTTATGCTGGTTTTCATCTCAGTGCTGTGGTTATCACACACAGCTTTGACAGTCTCCCTTTGCACCCTTTGACCACTGGGCTCCCCAGCACACCATTGATGGTTTCTCACTGCTCTGCTCTTGCCAGCACCCGTTTCTTCCCCTTTCTTTCCTTTTAAGAAGGCTTGACTCAGTTTCCCTGACCTCCATGAATGGATTTCTTTCCTCCCCACTTGGGAAGAGTTTCCCAAGAACCTAACCACTCCAAGTCCTCCTCCTTCCACCCAAATCCTTTGTTTGCACTGCAGTAAATGCTACCCTTTCAGCACAGGCATAAGCATGCTGTTTGTTTTGCTGCGTCATTGGGTGGTTCTTCTCAGCTTCTTCCTCAAAATACTCTGTGAATTCTTTGCAAACAGAGATTATTTGAAATCCCACTGGCTGCTCCTTGATTGGTTCAGTCACAGGCTCCACCGACTGCAGCAAAGCTGTTTCCAGCAGCTGCCTGCATACAGACAGGAGATCTCTGTGCACTGAGCAGGGAAAATGATAGCTTTATGACCCCTGTTACCCAAGTTATCTAAAAGCCTTCTTTTCACAACCCAAAGAATTGATCTTTCATTGCACAGCAGAATAACACTGTCTTGTTTTGAAGGAAAGTAGTGGCTCTGTTTGGGTTTAAAAACAAAAAATGTTTTCAATCTCTGCACAGTTAGGCTCTTTGGAGTTCAGACAAATGGTCTCAAATGAAAAATTATTAATTCTTTCCCATTTAAACTGTTTTAAGGATGTGGTGAAATTTCTCTCTTTATAGTAAGAACCTCTTTTCCCTCACTGAGCTGGAAAGGTAAAAGCTAGAATTTGAATAAGAGGGACTGGTGGGAGGTGACTGGAGTTCTCATGCTGCTTTTCCTTGGGTAAGCCACATTTGGTCTGGGACTCGGAGCACCAGACTGAGGCCTCTTGGATTATCTCTTCATTCTCCTCCAAAATAACTTACCTCTCTTCTTCTCCACTAGACTCCAGCACTTTTTTAAAGCTCATTTAATAGTCTTTCATAATGTCTGAAAATCAGAGCAGGCCTGGGAAGTTCAGCAAACAGCTGAGACCACCACGCAGGAGCACCTGCCCTGCCACCTCCCACAGAAGGCAACTGCAGCTTTCAGAAATGGGGCTGAAACTGTTCAAACCTGTTGCTCTCAGGTTTCTCTGTGGTTGCAGCCTGTGGCTTCAGCATCACTCCGGTAGCTCTTAGTTGTCAGACTCCTGCCTCAAAATTGCTGCAGTTTCCAAATATTAGCTTTTGTATTGATCCAAAACACATACCTTTTGGCATTTATCCCAATGAATTGTTTTTGTGGCATGTGACATTACTGACCATCAGAAATTAACAAAACCAAGGGACAGTTTTGTATCCAGTTCGTGAATTTGCATTCCCAGATAAAATTACCAGCAGAGAAAGCTACAAAAAAAGCCACATTAAAAAACCCCAGGAACATTAAATGCAGCCTCCACCAACATAACTTTCCACTCAAACACTGCATAATTTATACATATACTCTATTAGGAAAACTCCATAATTAAAGGAATTAGATACACTAATGTGTGATACCATAGATTTGGTTACGTTTATTGGTAACAAGCACACTTACAAGCTGACACTTCTCTGGAAATAATTAAAGACATCACATTATCACCACATTCATGAGAAGAGCCAAACAGACAGACATTTATTTTTACATGTATCACAGTGGTAGGTTTGCTCATAAATGGACAAAGAAATCTATCAATATATAGAAAGATGTGAATGAAAATTCAGTCTTTAATTTTAAAAGAGACATGCTGAAAGTTAATGCAGTCTATTAGCTAAGAATATTTTTAATGTTATTTTTTTTCTTAAATGCATTATCAGAAAGGTGACGAGAATGTTTTATTTTTTTTTTTGCCCCATCTTCACAGTTTACACTTTATTTATGTATTTTTTAGATCTATGTGAAAATCTTGCATGAAATACAGATAGCTATAAATGCAGTTCAACCCAATGCTCAGTCATGCTGCAACTATCCTAAAAAATGTTCAGAAATATAGCTATTTTTTGGGGGGAGAACTTGAGAGAAGGTGAAAGGGTCTGAAGTACAATTCACAATTTATAGAGCTACCATGGCCACTATTAGCTGGCACCAAAGAGTAACTTTATTTGATGGAGTCACAGGAAGTCAAACATCCATGAATGCACTGCAATGAAGACATGCTGGCATCACATAACTCCCTAACCATAACCAAAACCTTGTTTGTGAAGTGCTGTGCTGCTACCTAATGCTCTTACGTCCTATAAGGAACTCTGTAAATGACTACGTTTCCCCACCCTGGAGGTCCTGGCACTGAAAGCTCGACTTCCTGAACATTCTGCACCTCACAACGCTCTTGACCTTGGCACACCAAAGGTCCTGTGGGACAGATGGCCACACAGCAGCCACAGTCCAATGGGAGACCTGTGACAAACCACAGCAGATGTGTGAAAAACAAGTTACTCTTCTTCTCTGATATGTGAACTGTAGGTGCGTAAAGGGAGAACTTGCGCATGTTAAGTATGAACTAGCCAGGAGCATGGAGGATAAAGTCAAGCAATTACATCTAGGAATAAGTCCAACCAGGCTGAAGTGTACAGTGGCAGGAGAGATTTGAGTGCAAAGCCACCCACACTGAGCTTTACTGTTGGTAAAGTTAAATATGTTCAATATGGCTGAAAAGCCACATATGCCCAGTGTTGCCTAAGTGACAGTATCAGAAATACCACATTTGTGTGTGGATGTAGCAAAACTAGGACCAATAGCAAAAAATAATCAGGTGTGTGGTGCTGACAAGAGCTTGGTGGAGTAAGATGCAAAGATAGCAAAAATGTCAACTTAATATAAGAAAAAATGAGGAGTAAAGTATGAAGTCAGGTATAGAAAAAAAGGAAAGTGAATCCCCTAGCAACAGCAGCACAAATATCTGCACGTAGTGATGCTAACCTGCATGCCCCTGCCCACTGGGATGCTAAAGTGATCCTCCTTGGAACACTCATCATCTGGATGGTGTCCATTAGATGTGGTGTGGAGGAAATCACTTTGCACCTTTGCACCTCCATGCTAACAAAAATATAATTTGACGGCAATCGCATGCTTATAGGTTTCACTGGACTTCAAACCTAAAATTAACAGTGTTACAGTCAAGCCTAATACCCTGCATTGTTATTTAACTACAAGCTTGTATGTCTGATTGTCATCTACTGTGATCATTATTCAAGAAAATGTTTATCATGTTTGCATCAGCTACCTCTCAAGTCTCCAGCCTGAAGGGAAAGTGTCAGACTTTGGCAGTTATGATGTTAAAAGCAGATTGAACCTGAAATATTCTTCAGCCTGCCAGCACCCAGTTCTCCGTTAAAAACTGGTATGAAGTTAATTAGTCATTACTTTTTATCCAGGCCCCTTGCGCTCTCTGTGTTTTGTCTGTGTAGCTGCCTTTGACTACTATAAAACCCCCGAATGCCAGAAGGTCCTTCCTCCAGATGCTAGGTTGTCAGAAACTATTTCAAACACTGCTGTTACAGATACAGGGCAGAGAATGTGACGAAGTGATGCAGGATTAATCTCCAGTGAAGAGGCAGCCCAAGACAGACAGAAATCTCAGCAAGGACAAACTGCTTTGCATTTCTGTAGATGAATGTTGAAGGCCAAAACTGCAGTTTCATCAGTCAGTTACACATCAAACACTTTGGCAAAAAATATTGAATTACTCTATGTATAGGCTACAGTACTAAATTTCAATATTCCCTGATCTCTAGTTTCTTACATTCCTGCTTTTACTGAAAACGGAAAGTCTGTCCATTATTGATATTTAATTGAAATTGTAAGACGCTCTCTTGTACTATAATGATACCATTATATAAATGGAAGAGACTGGCATTGAACTCAAAGTTTCATCTATTAGCTTTCGGCTGTTGTACTTTCAAATATTTTGGCTTTTTGTTAGAAACAGATTAGGGATGAAGCTTCAGATGTTTGCCTTTGAAAATCACATTTTCACTTTGAAATTCAGCCAAAAATATCTTAGTTGATTTTACTTACTCACCCTTGCTTAGATGTGAATATTTCTCTATCTTAAGTCTTTGTTTCCTTGCTATAGAGATGTTTCTACAAAAAGTCTTTCAATTAGAGGACATGCTGCCATTAATTTTAACGTGCACTAGATCCCATAGATAAAGTAAGTATTCGTCATACTTTATATTTTTCTTTTTGGGATTTATGTACTAGCATATGTCCAGTTTTATTGGTGAACCCAGGGCCACCTCAAAGCTTTTGGAATGAAGTTCTGGTCAGAACAGACCAGACAATTCTGAGCAATGTTGACAGGAGTTGGCCTGGTCCAAACAGGTGGTTGGACCCTCACTCTCCAGAGGTCACTGCCCACCTGTTTTCTCCAGCCTAAGGAAGAAGGGCTGCAGCCTGCCTGCCAGACCTTAGCACCACAGGACACTTTGTGCTGGTAAGGACCTCAGAGGGTCTCCATTCCTATCCCTGCTCAGAGCAGGCTCAGACCTGCGGTCAGACCAGGGCTCAGGACGTTATCTTGTGGAGCCTGGATACCCTCCAGGTAGAGAAACAGCATCACCTCTCTGAGCACATCCCCACTGCCCAGCTGTCCTCCTGGGCCATAAGCTTTCCTTATCTCCAGCCCTTCAAGTTCTGCGCAGCTCACCAGGACCAAGGGCCTTCTCCCCAGAGCTGTCCATGGTCTCACAGGCATGGCTTCCAGAGCTCTGTCTGACCAGGGCAGGGCTGCTCTTTTCTGCTGCCCCAAGGACCTGGGGAACCCATCCTTTCCTCCCACCCATCCTGGTCCCTATGGACAGCTGCTCTGTCCTTGTGTAGTGATCCTTGATTTGGCACCACCTGCAACCTGAAGGCCTCGGTCATCTTCTCAAGTTATGGATAGATATTGCACAAGACAAACACCAGAGGAGACCCTTTGGGATCCCACAGGGCACCAACCTCCATGACATGACATCACTTCTAAGTCCAAACATCCAACCAGGTACATACACTCTTGTGGGGCACAGACCCTCACCCTAATACCAGCTTGTCTACAGGGAGACTGTGCTTGAAGCCTTGCTGATGTCAGCCTGTTACATCTCATTCTCCATGTCTTCAAATCCACTAATTTTATCACAAAATATAATAAGGTAGATGAAACATTACTTACTTTATCAGTCTGTGCTGGTAACTCTCAATTAACTTTTCCTCCCTCATGTGGTAAGACACAAGGTCTAAGAGGACACATTATAATTTTCTTTGATACCTGAGTAAAATTGGTCAAGCTTCATTTTTTAAGACAGTCTTTTTGCTCTTTTTCAGTTGTCAAAGGCCTCTTCCATCTATGTGACAATAAATATAGAAGTATCTAAGAGAAAGGGACAATTGCCAGTTGCCATTCAGTGTTAAGTAATTTCTCTTTTCTCTGATCTTTTGCTTTTAAGAGCTGCCCAATGATAATCAAACAATGCAGGGTACCTCTATTATTCTATTTAGAGTTGAAGTCAGACTTACTTGACGGCCACTGTCAGGAATGCATCCTTTACATCATACTTCCAAACTTTAAAGTCTTCTGTGTTTGAAACTTTTGGATACGCCTATGAACAGAATGGCTTTGAGAGGTGAGATAATTACTTCCTATAACTGAAATATCATGTGAACAACCTTGCAAGTAAGGACATGCTGCCCTGGAGCTTCCTTAGTGTTTTGCCCAAGTAGGAAGTGTAACAGAAGCTCTATGTCAGGACACAGGTAAACAAGACAACCGTGATCCACTCTTGTGCAAAAGCCTACTCGGCACACTAACGAGTAGGGTTTGTGCCTCCTCACTGCTAAAGAGGATAAAGTACTTGCTTTGTAGGCTCTGATTAGAAACAGAGGGGTGTACCATGTCTGTTTGTCCTCATGTTCTGCATCACATTCTTTTGTGCTTACAGGTCTGAGAATAGGAAGAGAAAGCTTTCTAACATCTTTAGCGAGTACAGAACTTAATGCAGAAGTCCTGGCCCTCTGTATTGGTGTAACAAGCTGCTGGGTTAGAGATACGAACATCACCAAAATGTCTGTTCTGCTCTAGAATAAAAATGACATTATATCATACTGGTATATAGACAGGGAATTATCCTCTGTGGTCCTAACAAGTAAGACATTCCAGCGGATATATTTCTAAGCCACCTTTTTAGGTGTGAAAAGACCAGGAATAATGTGCTACTAAAAATGCTTGAAAACACTACTTCAGTTTCAAATCCAGCTGGAAGAAATAAATTTGCCATCTTCTTTTAAATATAAGGAAATAAAATCCTGAAGAAAGGTACTCACTGACTGCTAGATAAAACATTTCTAACCTATGGGGTTTAAGCTTTTTAAAATTCATAATTGAGTATATCAGAGGCATAGCAAGTCCCACTGGTCTCAGCTTGAAATGGCTAAGCCCTTAACAGAAATGAAAGAACTAAATAACATGTGACTTTCATCAGTGACAGCAACATCCAAATGTAACTTAATTTAACAAGAAGGAAGGAAAGTTTCTTCTTTAATTCAAAGCATAAAAGGTAATGGGGCTTTTAGATACAGAGCAGAAATTCTGTGAAAAAAATCAGCAACAATAAAGTCCAAAAATTGTGCATGAATTTTATTACTTTGTTTCCTGAGCTAGATTTACAACACAACATGCAGATGCATTTAACAATGTACTTCACTATACATTCTGCACTTGTGACAGCTGTGCAACAGAAGTAGCAATTGAATTTCCAGTTTTTAGTAACTTCAAAAAGTAACAAAATTTTCAGTAAACAAAAGCTTCACTGTTAGTAGTGTCAGTGTTGAGTTTCCAATGCTTATCAATCTGAAAGGATTAATTTCAGCAGTAGATTTAAGCCTCTTATAATTTGACACAACTTCTACATTAGAAGTTTTGGCAGTGTTTACTAAATTTCTTTCACTATTTAGACACGAGAGTAACAACTTAAGCACATTCAGGCTCTAATGTCTCGACTGAAAATGCAGAAGAGAACGTAGAGGTAGAATGACAAACAAGATCTCAGCACAAGTAACTTAGGTAATTCTGACAAGTTCCTTTGATAAATCACCAAGCTTACTGAAAGAGTTCTACATTCATGTAGAGCAAAAAGGTGGCTCCACAAAATGTCAGTTCTTTTGCAACCAGGTAATACTGATGATGCAAACTCAGAAAAATGGTGTGCAGATGAGGCTCAATTTCACATCTTTTAGAGGCTCTAAATACTTGATTGAGAATCTTTGTCTTTCAGGAAATGCAAGGGAATTTGGGGCATCTTCATAAAAGACAGTATTTCTTTTAAAATCTGAGTATTAGACATGTCAGGAAAAGTTGTGAATCTAACATCTAACTTTTCCGCCATGCTGCATGAAAGTAACACCAAAAAGCTATCTTGAAAACAGAAACCTATTTACAAAGGAGAGTTACAAATAAGGTAAGCAATAAAGCAGCCATGGCTTCTTCAATCAGTGCAGCTCTTTCACTTTTCCAATGAAGACTGAGTTATGACCTTACACTGAAACACGACACAAATAAATTCCTATATTTGTCCAAAAAGAGCAGAGATACAACAACATGCAATACACAATACAGATGTACCTCTGATTTCTGAGGAAAAAAAAAAAAAGTCTGGATTCACCTGACACCACACTGCCCTACATGCTACTGAGAAAGAAAGGTTCAGACATATCAATTGAAAATGTGTTTTGATTTTCAAGCTAAGTTGGAGATATGGTAAGCTGAGCTAAAAAGATAGGTAAGCTTAATGACTAGAGTTAACTTACTAAAATGCTAATCACATTAGTTCATAGCCATGCACATCTCTAAATTAAGGATTACTAAATATATTCATGATGATGTAAATGAAAAAGAAAATACTGTTTTATCTTTTAGCTTGGCTATCATCTTGATGCTTTTTGGAAAGGTCTAATGCTTTAATCTGAATATTTTGTCAAGCATTGGAACAATCTGCCCAAGAAGTGGTGGAATCACTGTCCCTGGAAGAGTTAAAAAAATGTGTAGATGTGGCACTTAGGAACAAGATTTATTGGTGGACCTGGTAGTTCTGGGTTAATGGCTGAACTCAATGATATTGAACGTCTTTTCCATTCTACATGATTCTATGAGCCTCACTGAAACTGACAGTGGAACTACCAGTAGCAGTTTACAGTTTACACATAGAAAGACTGACAACTGCTGTAGAATGACATGAGTGTTCTGTTCTGTGTTTTGAAAGACCTCAGTTACCTGATCACTGACCACTCCACTGCAACACAGCCCAGAAATATATGATAAGAGTATCCTCATTGGCACTAAAGCTGCTTGAGTAATGACCTAATTCCCATGTGCAATGTACTGCCATTTAAGCTGCAAATAATCAATGGTCTGCACTCAGAAATAGCACTTTGGAGTACATTAAGAATTCCAAATATGTTTAAATGCTCCAAGGGAAGGTGACAGTAGCGTTAAAAGAGGCAGATAAGTAGAAGTCGTATTTAAGATTTGCACTACATACATAAGAATGACAGCTTTAAAAAAGCTCTGAAACTCTTGGAAGGCGCCTTTTCTGCAATCTCCATGGTTAGAGAGGACATATGTACTGTTTTCTGTGGAAACACTGAAAATACTGACACAGCAGAACAGGGAAAATCTGACACACACTTGGAAGAAGTCTCTGGGGAATAAAAATTAAAATGCTTCCTTTTATCATACACCAAAACATATCCACATTTATTCACTAAGCCAATATGGCCAAGGAATCTCTGGTAACATATACAATTTAAAAAACACAGAGAAGAGACCAATTAATTAAAATCATGCTTATCTAGCTAAGCTGAAATTCCTTCTAACAAGACTCCTACTGCTTGAGACACACCTCAATGTTACTGTGCTCCTGATGCTTCACACTCAGTCGTCAATGCTTTTGTCACCAGTGCGGGGGTCACACTGAGAGATTTCGTGCTCTGCAGGACTGCAGTATCAGATGCAGGGAAGACTTTAAAATGTCATGAGCATGTCACGTTCTTGTACACTAGTGTAGAATGGCCTCCCAAAGATAAAGGAGTGTAGACCTGGTTTAATCTTCTCAGCCAAAGCCATTATTATGTTAAGATCGCCCTCTGCTGTCAGGTCAAGATCTATCTTTAAGCTACGAAGAGACTTGAAAGGTTTTTTGCCTTTTTGCCTGAAAGGAAATAAAAACATCTGTTTTAAAAACAAACAAAAGAAGTTTCTCTAAATCTGCTTTCCATTATCTGTTCACTTACGTGTCATCCTCTATGTACTTTATTAAAGTTAAGGCTTTTCTGTGAAGGACTAGCAGAAATTGTGCGAGGAAAGTACTCCTTAGAGACAAGCCAGGCTTCAGGTGAAAGATCTGTTAAAAATTAAGAACATTAGGTAGACATGGAAATTCAAGAATCATTTCAGGAATCTGGAAAATAAAGAAACATTGCATACAAATATAACATATCCTTAATTACAGAAAAGCAGGCAAATAACAGACAAAGCAGATTTGCACATAGTCAACATGCTTTTTATGTTTTCTATCTGCTCAGATACAATAAAAGCTGTATTACAATTCTGTTTGGATAATTATCTGAAATTATTCCCAGTCACACAGTTTTTTCAATACTGTAATTGCAGACACTGTTGCAACAGCAATTGAAAATATCCCTTGTTTTTCACACTTAAGCAGGAGTTTCAGTTTTATATCAATATTTTTCTTTCTACTCATGTAGAGAAGAATTACAGCAGTAGTATAGAGAAAAGCTACCAAACCATCAAATGTTGTATTTGTGTTAAATTAGCTGTTACTAGGGGTAGAAGTACTTATCTGTGTTTCTTTTTTTTTTTTTTTCTGAAAAAAGCAACAATTACCTGATCCAGGAAGGCTTTTACTAATGTATCTCTATGCACGATATCTTGAAAGACATTTCTATAGAAAAGAAAACAAATGTGTGAGTTAATGCCAGTAAAGGATATTAACCTCAAAGGAGTTGAGCACAGCAAGTAGTATCACTGTTGATAGTCTGGCTGAAATTACAAGTGAATTTAAAACTGTAGTCAATAAAAATTCTGGTATTTTTAAAGATAACACAGAATTTTAAAGCACTCAGATGAAATAAACTAAATCCAGGAAAGCCACTGGGCTCTGTCAAATAAACTTAAGTCTATTACATCCCTACTTAAAACAGGCAATAAAAATAACATGACATGGTTAGAATTATCACTGAAAATTAACTTCAGTAATATTTGATGTAACCAAACTACAGAAGGACCTGGTAAATTCTGCCAAAACAAGTGTAACTACCAAAACTGAAGAGATTTTTTTGCTTTTAAGAAGCTCCATATACTTCGTTAGCAAGTAGGCTCTGTAGTCTACACTCTTATCCCAAATCAAGTAACTTTGTGAAATGTGAGAAGAATACGTACAGATCAGGTGTAAAACTCTCATCAGTGTGGATAATATGATCTTGAGACATTTCTTCATCTGAATTAGCTCTCCAAAATGCTGTCAGCTCAGATCTCATGTATCGTCGTTGGTTATAGATGTGTTCATGACAAGGGGGCATCTGCTTCACTGTATTGACATCCACATCTATATGTGTAGTAGGGTATGGGGCATACATTACTTGACGGAAGGGCAATACAAAGCTTCCTGTTGCATCCTGTTTTAGTGAAAGAAAAAATCTCTATTTTAGTTAAAAATGTGAAGCTGTACTGGGACAAAACAATATTGAAACATCATGCCTACATTCTGTAACCCAATTTGTTTGGGACAACTGGTAGCTGCATTGCAGTAGTAAGTCCTCAATACTGTATGATTTCTCTAACAAAAAGGTACTCAAGTGACCTGTGTATTAGAGTATTGCATCACCTGGTTTGCGAGCCCATTAGGATTAGAGTATTATAGTTGTCTGGTAAGTTCAGACTGTGGACTAGAGCATGAATCATTATTCTATTAATCTTCACTTATAGCTACAGACTGTTTGAAAAACCTGGAAACTCCAGGCCTGATGTCGCTGTTTTTCCTTGGTTTTGTTAAAATACAAAAACTTTAATGCCTTTTGGAATTCTAGCCCCACACAGACAAAAGTGTATTATTATTGTACCTCAAAGTACAGGAACAATCCTAAACAATCTTCAAGAAGGAGATGTGTAATAGAAAGGACTGGCTTGGAATTTTGATATGAAGATAATTACAAGGAAAGTTACAGTGCCAGAAAAGAATGACGTTAATTTTGAATGTGAATGTGTGTATGTGTGTGCATATCAAATGCAAAAACATACACTCAACAGTGTTCTTAAACTACAGAAGAACAGAACTTTCCTAAGCATACTTACTTTGAGTAAGCCTTGAACAAAAAGTCCTGACTCATATTTGAAAGAGGACTCACTTCTACAGAGTCTGGAACACTTTCGCTCAGATGGTGTGAGAAACAGGCACAACGTTCTCACAATCTGCATTAAAAAGAACAGTTTTGAAAAACATAAAAATGTAAGGAAGTAAGTCTGACCAGACTGTATTAGGCATTTCAAATTATGAACAAAATAGTTCACCATGCTCATTAGAAAAGCCAAAACTTTACAAAATGCCATAGAACAGTGACATGCTTACTTTTACTTAATTTTTAAATACTAGAGTTGTAAGCCATACTATTCCAACTTCTTGTTGGAATGATGAACAAATCCAACACATTTTTGCAACCAAGTTTATTTTTACCCAATTATGTAACCACAAACCACTTTTGTCTTCTACATCTTTCTTTTTAATATACAAGAGTTACTGTGATTACTTTCCTAGCATTTTAGGCCTCTTATTTTATTCACTCCATATTGAAATAGCAGTTATTGTCTCAAATCAGGCACAGCCAATTTTGTAAGTAAGAATCTATGCTTATTTTCTCAGTAATTTCCTTAAAATCTCTAGTATAATAAACACAGGTACTTCATCACCCATCTTCAAACTTCTGGGCTGAAATAGCTACCAGTAATCACTCCAAATACAACATGTATTTCATTCCGCTCATCTTTCAGTCTTAACCTGTGGTGTCCTAGCTGTGTCTGTAAGATATATGAAAAGGCTCTGTCCTTGCACAATGTGTTTCTGCAGTACCTAAAACAATTTCTGACTGATGCTTTTTGTCACAATATGCCACAAGTGTTTTTTTTTTTTACTTTGAGGCAAGCTGAAATATGCTATTAAGAAACTAGGTACTTCAGAAGAGTTATTCCGTGACAAAAGGAGCAAGCTGCTAAGAATGTGTGTAGAACTAATTTCTAAAATTTACCCTGGATGGATCTTCAGGCTCAAATTCTTTTACACTTTTTCCTATACTATCTAGTTTATATCTATATTATTTTACATATTCATAACCATTTAGACATTAAATCCTTTCTATTAACTATTTAATGATCTGTAAGTTTTCTCTAACTATTTAACCTTCTAACACTTCCTCTTGTATTATATACTGCATACATGTGTACATACGTAACATTTCTCTTAAGCATATAACATTTTCAGTAACTTAATTGTGTGTAAATCTTAAATCTCTGAAACAATACATATTAACTATGGTTAGCTGTGATTTCAGCTAAGATATGAGAATTTTCTCTTCTCTGGTTTACCTCTTTTACTTGTGGGCATCTGCATTTACTGTTGATCAGAGGTCCTTTATCACTGGTGGTAATATACATGAAACAATGCATTCCCTCTGCCCCAATTTTTATAAAGCATAACAAACTGTTTATTTCAAAACACAGGTTTACTAAAAGTACTTTTAAATTTTGTTAAAAAAAACTTTTATATTTCATTAAGGCAAGAAGCCCTCTATATGATAAAATATATAATATATAGTATGTATAGTATATAAGTAATATAAAATACATTCAGCAGGCTCACTGTTCATAATTTTTTTATTTCAGGTTGAAGAAATAGACACAGGTTCCATAAAGCACAAGCAGCTCATGATACAGAAGTATGTTTACTGCACAGTTCAGGAGAAATTATAGGGACACTAATTGTTTAAGAGCATACAGACAATATCCAATGACATGGGTATTGTCTGTACTCTCACCATTACCAGTGTCCCCCAGGGCTCTGTTCAACATGTTTACTGATGATCTGGATGTGGGGATTGAGTGCACTCTCAGTCAGTTTGCAGATGACACATAGCTGGGCAGGAATGTTCTGCTCAAGGATAGGAAGGCTCTGCAGAGAGACCTGGACAGACTTATCAATGAGCCAAGGAGAAACTATATGAGGTGCAAAAAGTCCAGGTGCTGGGTTGCACCCTTGGGTTACAACAACCCCATGCAGCACTTACAGGATGGGGGCAGAGTGGCTTGAAAGCTGTTCAGGGGAAAAGGACCTGGGGGTGCTGGCTAACAGCCAGCTTTAAATGAGCCAGCATTGTGCCCAGGTAGCCAAGAAAGTCAATGGCATCCTGGCCTGTATCAGCAATACTGTGGCCAGCAATACCAGGGCAGTGATTGTCACCCTGTACTTGGTTCTTGTGAGGCCAGCTCAAATCCTGTCTTTACTTCTGGGCCTCTCACTCCAAAAAGGACACTGAAGTGCTGGAGTGTGTCCAGAGAAGGGCAACAAGACTCATGAAAGGGCGAGAAAATATGTTTTAAGAGGAATGGCTATTTAGGCTTGAGAAGAGGAGGCTCAGGTGACCTCATCACTCTCCATAGCTCCCTGAAAGGAGCATGAAGTGAGGTGAGGACCGGTCTCTCCTGCCATGCCTGCAGTGAGAGGACAAGAAGAAATGATCTTAGAGTGAGATAGGTGCCTGGATGACCTGAAAGGTCTCTTCCAACTTTGATCATTCTGTAATTGTATGACATAGCTGAAATAGCCAAGACAGTCAAGTCTCTTTGATCTGTGTATTTTTGCTAAAAACCCCAGATTTTAAAAGCTCAGACTCATTTACTACTCATTTATGTACTGTATCAGTTCAATACACTGATTTTCTTATAGTTATTAGAATACAACTGAAAGGCAGTTTTCTGGCAGAATTATCTTCTGCTAGACCAGTCAACTGAAGTAGCCAGACAACAGTACTCCTTCTTTCTTCAGCCTCAAGTATGTTTATAGATTAACTTTGTTACAAGTAACACTCCTAATAAATCAGCATTTAAGTTCAGTTTATTAGACATATGTTACCTTATTAACTTTTTCAGCACTGCTTCCTACGACTACAGAACAACCACAGGTCTGCAGGTGTGAACTAATGGCACTGCAAGTAAAAACAGACATAGGTTAATACATTTAATCAGATTTTTCAAATGAAACAATTATCACTTTCACAAGAAGAATAAAGTGCTTCAAGTATAAATATAGCCTACATGCCCATAACCATAATACTTCAAACAGTAGCACAGGTTACCGCTGAAAATCCAAAAGTTCAACCGTTTCTACAGGAAGCACATGTGATGGTGTATAAATAGATGTATCAAGCATTATGTACATGAATGCAGTTATGCAGAAGATACAATGAAACGTGACAGAACATCAGTTAAAACCTGTTAAATACACTATCCCATAGCAAGAGACCAAGTTGCTCTCAAGTTCAACTATTTCCACTTAAAAATCAAAGGAGAAACAGAAAAATACACAACTCAACAAAAAGCATGCTATGTGCCATACCATTAATGACTCTTATTTAGAGTTTATGCACAACCCAGGCTTTTTCTATTTCAAAAAATGCAAGACTTAGACTTAGAGTCATATAAAATGAAACGCAGGTATCAAAATAAAATGTGTATTTGATAGAAATTCTATTACCAAACAAATGATCCTGCGACAACAGAGTCTACAGAGATGCAGCCATGAGCCCAGAACCATTCTTCTAAAATGACAGAAACTTTTATAACATTTTATTGACAAAAATCTCAAAAAGCCAAATATGTGTAACTGCTCTCCCTCCTATAAAGAAATCTATTCCAATCCATGTTCATATGCACATGCAGATAGATACATTTAGATGCATACACAAGTTTAAATCATTTTACTACAGCATAAATCAAAAATGAATTTCATACTTGAGGAGAAAGCCTTCATGGCAACTATCCCCAATGTCATCATCATTTAGCACTGTGTCACTTATCTGAAAAGCAAGTAAATATAAACAAAAGTTAGACAAGAATTTGATCACCTTCTAAATAATCAATTTTTGCTTTGATAGATAGGAACTATTTGGAAACTATTTAAGTTGTAAAGCTTTCCCAAAAAGCACAATCTTAAAAAGATCTGACTTCAGACAATTTGAAAATGAGAAAGTAACTCGATTATTAAGTTTCACCAGTCACAAGTCAGAGTCTTCCCAGTGTTTTTGGTTTTTTTCTGTAAAAAATGTCCAGAATACCTTAAATTAGTGCATGTCATGCCACTTCTACCTCTTCCATGAGAACACTACAATGTGCTGAATCACGTACCTACATCAAATCCATTAATCTGCCTATTCATTTTGGTTTGCATCAAACTGCATTTCCACTCATGCAACAACATCATCTTATGCAGTCAAATTTGCTAAGTCATAAAAAATACCATTTTTATGTCTTTTTTGACTTGAATACTATGTCATTCCTTACACCACTTAGGAGAACTTGATGTGAAGCAACAAAAGTATACAAGAATTTATGAAAATGGGCATTTTCTCTGGCAAAGTGAGTACTAAAGTAAGGGTCCAAAGCTGTTTAATCCAGAGAGAGAAAGTCACTTTTAAAAAATTCAAAATACAAATAAAACAAGAACTTACATCTATTTCTTCTGGAACACTGTGTGATTTCATAGATGAAAGGAGTTCCATTACAGGAATCACTTCTCCTGTCAGCATTGGAATGATACTCTGACCCTGCACAATAAATAAGATGCTTGAAGTAAATGCACATTGGGTAGTATTAGAAGTTATTACTAACATGAACTTGGAATATTACATGCAAAACATCCTAACTTCCAATTGCTTGGAAGGGTAGTATGAGCAGAAATCGATGTATAGACTTCTTGGGCTTTGCTCATCAATAATTATTGGAAATGTATTTGGCTCCTCAACATCATACCTAAAATGTATTTCTGGGTCTTACGCTAATTTTCAGCATCAGCTTTGACTGGCCTAGACAACAAATATTTGATGTTGTTTGCAACCCAAGACAGATGTGAGATAATTTAATCATACTATGCCATATGCAATCACTGTTAAGCATTTTACGTTCAAGTCTGATGTTTTAACATACTAGTTTGGAAACCAAAACTAGGCATACTACTTATTAACATGCAAAAATACTTTTGTGATTTAACTATCACAAGAAAATTAAGCCACAATCTCACATTTAGAGTTTCAGAAATCAAATTCTTTTCATAATCTCATCCCTTAAGTTTCCAAGCACATTTCAACATGACAGACTGTATGCTTGTAATTCTACAAGGTGACCTAACCTAATGGAAAAACAACCATGACAGGAGGATAGTGTGACTCTATTGAAGCTTCTACCTTTACAGAGCTTCAAGTTCAAGTTAATGAGTTTCCTTTTCTGAAAGGTAATATTCCTCACAGATTTCCATTTTATCCCTAGTGATGAAATATATTTTCATATATATATA
>VWYO01026733.1:207860-249693 GCA_013400275.1 Rhadina sibilatrix | reverse complement strand
GGAGGAGATGGATGGGAGAGGGGACGGGAGGGGAGGAAAGGGCCGGGAAGGGCAGGGAAGGGGAGGCAGCACCCGGTCGCTGCCCCACTCACGTTCTTGAACTCGCGGAAGGGGACGAACTGGACGATGTCGCGCAGGACGGGCTCGCCCTTGGGGGAGCGCAGGACACCGTCGTCCCCGTCCAGGATCTGCATGTCCGTGAAGTCGGCGTTGCCCACGCCGACGATGATGATGGACATGGGCAGGTAGGAGGCCCGGACGATGGCCTCCCGCGTGTCTGCCATGTCGGTCACCACCCCGTCCGTCAGGATCAGCAGGATGAAGTATTGCTGGGGGAAACAGGGATGCTCGGGGGGCTGCCCGACCCCACTGCCGGCCCCACACTGGAGCAGCCACAAGTGTCACGAGTCTGCAGGGGCTCAGCCCGGCCCCGGCAGGGGCAGAGGGACCCACCGACGCCTCCTTGGTCCTCTCCTCGTCGGCTGCCACACGAGCCACCTTGGAGATGATGGGAGCCACGTTGGTGGGGCCGTAGAGCTGGATTTTGGGCAGGCAGCTCTGGTAGGACTCCACGACGCCCTGGATGCCTGTGGGGTGTACGAGGGGTGAGGGTCATCCCAGCCATGGATCCAGCCCCTCTGGAGCTGCACTCACCCTCACACTCATCATTGTCGGGGTTGAAGTTGATGGCGAAGTCGTGGGAGACCTGGAGGGAGGAAGGGAGGGGAGGGGGCAGCTGGTGCACCCCCTGCCACAGCCCCCAGCATCTGCCAAGCCCCACCAGTGCCACAGCTGGGTACCCAGAGGGACAAGCACATCCCTGGGCTCCCACAGGGCCCTGGCAACCTGAGACCCGCTCACCTCGTACTTGGGGGGGATCCTGGCACCAAAGCCCAGAGCCGAGAATTTCTTATCGCTGCAAGGGAAGGGGTGTGAGGAGCTCTGGTGCCACCAGCTCTGTCACCAGCAGGTTTGACCACAAGGAGGACATCACCAATGTGTGTGGCCCTGGGGGACCCACCAGAGCCACCAACCTGTCGTAGTCCTGGCAGATCTCGCCCACAGCCACCAGTGCCTTGAGGTACTCATTGGGCTGGTAGGGGTTGATGTAGTGCAGGGAGCAGCTGTTCCGGGGGTCCCCGTTGGAGGCCGTGAAGTCGATGGCCACCTGGCGTGGGGGGCAGTGAGGGTCACCCAGCGTGGGCAGGGCCACCCGTCTGTCCCTGCTGGGTGGGGAGGGGACGCTGCTCACCGTGAAATGGATCTGGCAGCCACCCATGATGTAATCCAGGAAGGAGTAAACCCTGTGGATCTTCCAGAGGGACCCGTGTCAGGCGGCCCTGCCCCACTCTGCCCCACGGAGCCGGGCACAGGCCAGCCCAGCTCCCAGGCGCTCACCTTCAGGTCCAGCAGCACCACGACCCCCGAATTCTTGTAGTTGCGCTTTTTGATCTTGTACTTGGGGTTCATGCAGTCCCACTGCACCTGTGGCACCGGCACCTGCGCTGCCTGCAGCCCCGCCCGGGACACGGCCCCACCCCAGCCCCGGTGCCACTCTGCACCCTGGGGACCCCACAGCCCCAGAACACTGCGGCCCAACAACCCTGCACCCCACAGCCCCAGGGTGCAGCTGCCTTGTCCCACTCCCAGCCACCCCCCAGGCTCCAGCCACCCCATCCATGACTGATTCCCCAGAAGACCCCAAACCCACCATCCCTTCCCCAAACAGGAGGGCAGCGAGAAGAAAATGATGCCAAACCCAGAGGAGGAGCTGGAAGGTGGGTACTAGGACAGGCTCTGCTGGCAGCACACAGGGTGACCCCCAGGCCATCCCCATGTCCCCATGTCCCACCTTGTTCTCCCCCATCGCCTTCTGCATCTCCTCGAAGGTGGTGAAGAACTCCCCGATGAAGTCGTGCTTGCCCCGCGAGTCGTAGTCCCACACCACGCACTGCCATGGGCACGGCTCAGCCCCGGCACCAGGGGGTCCTCAGCCCTGTCCCCAGCACTGTGGGGTCCCCAGCACCCCCCCGGGGAAGCCGGGGTACAGATGCCCCCAGGCAGGAATAGGGGTCCCCATCATTCTTCCTCACCCTCAGCTTCCTCTTCTCCTCACAGCTGCAGAGCGAGTTGAGGGAGACCTTGAAGGGCTCCCAGATGGGGCTCAGGTTGTTCTTCACCACCTGCAGGACGGGGGGGCTCAGTGGGGCCGGGCAGCCCCCGGGGTGGCCGTGGGGCAGCTGCGGGCGCGGTGCCGCCGTGGCCTCACCTCGGTGCGGTACACCAGCTGCTCGCTGCGGTCATCGTCGATGCGGTAGATCTCCAGGAAGGGATCTGACTTGCTGAAGAGGTCCTGGGGGAGGAGGATGAGAGAGAGCACTGCCCACCATGTGCTGTTTCCCCGCTGGCACCTGGCTCACCTTGTCATCCAGTTTCTTGGCGCGGAAGGCAAGCTCCACGTAGCCGTTGTTCCCCGAGATCTCCTCCGAGATGATCTGAGAGGCGGCCATGGGGGTGCTCAGTGCCTGGCATAGCTTTGTCCCCCTGCCCACCACCTCCCTGTCGAGCCCTGGGAGGGGACAGGGTCCCACGTGCTTCCCCAGCACAGCAGGGACCTTCAGGGTGGCCAGTAGATGCCACTGGGGACTCTGAGCCCTCCCCACCCCCAAGAGTCTGTGCCACCCTACTGATCCAGTCCAGTGCCACCCAGATGTCCCAGTTTGATGCTGTCCCAGTACCCCAGCCCAGTGCCATCCGTGCGTCCTGTCTGGTGCCATCCCAGGATTCCAGCCCCATCCTGGTGCCACCCCTGTGCCTGGGTTTGGTGCTGAAGTGCCCCTGCTCAGTGTCACCACCCCGTTGTCACCCCCAGCACAGGCTCGGTGCTCACCGTGATCGTGGACTTGCCCGCAAACTTCCCGTACTTGAGGAACAGCGGCTTGGTCACCCGCTTCTGCGCCACGATCTGCGAGAGCCCAGGGTTGGGGAGGGGACACCACGGTGGGGTCCCCGGGCAGGGCTCCCCAGGCTCACCTGCCCCACGGTGCACTCCATGCCCCCCAGGAAGTCGTCATCGTGCGTGCCCACGCCGGCCTGGCCGTGGCTGTCGTACACCTCGAACCGCAGCTTCTGCACCTCCTCGAAGTAGTAATCGACCGTGAAGATCTTGGCAAACACGGGGTTCAGGTTGCTCTTGATCACCTCACTGCGATCCACCTGCGTGGGATTGGCACAGGGCCTTGGGGTGCCAGGGCTCACACAAGGGCTGTGGGAACCCAGGGGTGTGGGATGTGGAATGGGGGCTGTTGTGACGGGGGATGAAGGGATGGGACATCCCAGGCTGAGGGACAGTGGGATGAAGGCATAGGGGTGCAGGAACAGGGAATGCAGGGAAGGACCAGCTGAATGGCATTTAGAGGAGCTCCTTGTACCCTCCAAAGCCTCCAGCCCTGCCAGCCCCGGGTCTGAGATGCTGCCCCTACTGAGCTCCCTGTGGTCATCCAAGGGGATGCTCTGCCTCTGGCTACTCTTTGCCACAGCTCCACTGGAGCAGGAGCGATGTGTTGGTACCAGGACAAGCTGCTGTGCCCATCCCGGGGTGGCCATGCCTGGGGGTCACCAGCCCCCAGCCCTGGTGGCCCCAGCAGGCAGAGGGTGCCCAGTGCCTCCTGGCCATTCTGGCAGCGGGTGCCGAGCGGTTCCGGAGCCTCCCCCGCACGCGTCCCTGCCAGTGTTGACTCAAGGGGACACATCCTGGCCAGGGCACAGTGCCAGCCTCTGGCCCCTGCCTGCTGCCTGCCCAGTCTGGCATCATCTGTCGAGCCCACACTGCCGTGGCCATCCATGTCCCTCCAGCCCCTCATTCTGGGGATGTGGCTGTTGGGTTTCTCGGACCCTCTGGAGCCAGCAGGTCCGGGGCCATCTCGGCTCTTAGAGCCAGCAGCAGAGCCAGAGTCAGGCAGCCCCTTCTCTGGGGGACACAAGCTGACTGGGACAGGAGTCACTCCAAAAGGTGGCTCGGGAGGGACCTTGCTGCCTCTTGGAGCTGGCTGGTGTCTGGCACAGCACAGCACGGAGCGTGGCACGGCACAGCATGGCACAGCACACAGAGCGTGGCACAGAGCACTGTGGCACAGCCAGGTACAAGTGTCTGGCAAGGCACAGCACACCGCAGCTGGCACAGGGCCCTTGTCCCCCCCCAGCTCTGTGCTGGCTCGAGCAGAGTCGATGACACGTCGGGGGATTTAGCGCTAAATCCTCCGGCTGCGCGGCCGCGATTAGAGGGAGCTGCTGGTGCCAGCCCGGAGCTCAGCATGGGGAGGGATGGAAGGAGCCGTGCCAGCCCCAGTGCCATCCCGATGTCTGCCAGCCCCAGTGCCATCCCCACTGCCAGCATCAGCCCTAGCACCAGTGTCAGCACCAGCCCTCCAGCCCTGAGCCACCCCAGGGGGGGCTGGGGTGTCCCTTGTCCCTGTCCCAGGCAGTGGAGCCACTCTGGAGCCACATGTGGTGGGCACCACGCCCCATCCCACTCCTGCCCCAGGGGGCTGGGTGTGACCCAGTTGGATGGATGGCACCATCCCCACAGGTTGCCAGGTACCCCACACTGCCCTGCCCACCCTGCATCACCCCCTGGACCCCATTCTGCACCCTGCAACCTGTTCTGCACTGTGCACCCTACTCTGCATCATCTCCTGCACCCCTGCTCTGCACCCTGTACCCTGGTCTGAACCCTGCACCCCATTGTGAACCCTGCACCCCCGTTCTGCACCCAGCAGCCCATTCATTGTTATCTCCTGCACCCTGATCTGAACCCTGCACCTCATTCTGAACCCTGCACCGTGTTTTGCACTATGCACCCCACTTTGCACCCTGTACCCCGTTCTCCCTTATCTCCTGTACCCTGCTCTCGACCCTGTACTCTGCTCTGTACCCTGCACCCCTTTCTGCACCCTGAGCCCCATTCTCCCTTATCTCTTGTACCCTGCACTCTGCTCCTCATCTTTTGCATCCTGACCTCTGCTCTGCACCATCTCCTGCATCCCACCCTGCTGCCCCCTACATGCACCACCCTGTGCCCAGCCCCGCCACGTCCCAGGTCCCTGCCCGGCTCGGTGGGTGCCAGCAGTGCCCCCCACTCTCCTACCTCCATCCACTGGCCCTGGGTCTGCATCAGCAGCAGGACGCAGGGGTCTGACTTGTTGAGGGTGTCGCGGTCCAGGAGGTGTTTACAGCTGACCCGCAGCTCCACCTTGGAGAGCACGGCCAGCGGGGCCTGCGGGCACGGCTCGGGCGCATCGCCCATGCCGGCCGGGCGCGGCGGGGGACAGGCGGCCCCGTGGGCGAAGGGCATGGGGGGCGAGCGGGGCGGCCGCTGCCTCGGGCACCCTCAGGGAGCCGGGCAGGTGCCCCTCATGCCCGGACACGGCCCTGCTGGCAGGACACGGGTTGGGCAGAGGGAGCCCAGGGATGCTCTCCGAAGTGGGGTGGTCGGGTCCAGTCCCGACAGCTCCGCGGGGCCCTGCAAGACATCAAAGCACGATGAGGTGAGGGGGAGCTGGGGCACCCTCGTGGCACTGCCATGGGGGGGTTCACCTGGTCCTGCAGGGCTGTGCCCAGCTCTGTCCCAGCCCCACTCCAGGGGAAGGATGTGTCCCGAGGGGAAGGGGGATCTAAGTGGGGTGAGGCACCCACCCTGGGGAGCTGCGGAGTAGAAACTCCCTGCAGTCCCTGCAGGCAGCACCCCCAGCCTGGGCAGGGCTCTCCGGAGGGGAGAGGGGACACCAACTCCGTGTCTGTGCCACCAGGTGATGGATTTCCCCCGTGCTGGGGACGGCGCTCATCCTCCCCCCGGAGGCTGGTACTGCTCAGCCGGGTGATGCTGCCTGACAGGTCAGCGAGGGGCTCTGCCAGTCCTGGCCCCAGTCCGGGGCTTGTACCCCCACCTGCAGGTCCTGGGGGTTCCTGGCTGGGGCAGGGGCAGGTCCAGGGGCAGGTCCAGGGGCCCACCTGTGCCCTCTCGTGCCCGGCCAAAGTTTCCTGGGGAAGTCACGCAGTGCCCAGACCCTCCCCGGCACATGGCTTGGGTGCCCCAGCTCCGATGGGCACCGTCCCCCTCCCCGGGATCACGGGCATCCCTTGGCATCATCCATCGCTCAGCGGTGGGGACAGCGGGTCCCACCCTGCCCATCGCTCCTCACCTGACTGCTGGTGGCCGGGCCAGGACACGGCAGGGCAAGGGCTGTGCCGGTGTGCCTGCCGTGCCGGTGTGCCTGCCGGAGCTGCTGCCGCTGCCACCTCCACACAACTGACTCAAGCTGCAGCTCGGGAGCGGAGCCCTAAGAGGGAGATGGATGACAAGCTCCGTTAACTGCCTCATTGCCGGCTCCGGAGCAGAGCCCACCCTGCACTGGGGCTGAGCAGGATCCCCAGGGTCCCCAGCACTGCTGGCTGTGCCAGGGCAGGAGCTCCTGCTCCAAGTGAGACCCCTGTGGCACAGGCAGAGCCCCCCACCCTCTCCAGCTGCTCCCCATGGGGTACCCAAGGCCACCTTGGTCCTGGCCCCCCACACTGTGAGCCAACATCCCAAGCACGAGGTGGGGGTCCCCCAAACGCAGGGGGTGCCCTCCCCACATGCTGGAGCACCCAGACCCACATTCCAGGCACATGGAGCCCCATATGCTGGGTCCCCGGGCAGGGACCCCCCACCCACCCCTGTCCCCCCAGCACTGCAGTGCTGTCAACCCAGCTTTATGGAAGATGATGTAATTAGCTCAAATTTGGAGGGATTAAAATGCAGATAGGGCTAACGAGCACAGGGGCACCGCAGGGCCCGGGCTTCGGGAGCTAATCCCCAGCCTGCCTGGCAGAAATAGGCCACTCTCCTTCCCACTCCCCCTAAAGCCTCCAGCACGGCTCGGCGGGGCAGGAGGCACCGACCCACAGCAGGACACAGGGGCTGGAGGGACACCGTGGCACCTGGACACAGGTAACACTCACCAAGCACATCCTGCCTCTTTGAACCACCCCAATCCATGCAGCTGTGCCAGGGCTCCAAGTGCTCCATCCCATCCCATCCCATCCCCATCCCACAATGGGCAGGGTGAGTGCTCCCGGAGCAGCTCTGACCCCACCAACACATCCCAGTGATCCATCAGGCCCCTGCCCATGGACAGGCAGAGTCTGGGATCCCCCGAGAGCCACAAGGATCGGCCAGAATCCTGTTTCTCCTTAGGTGCCACGTGAAGCATCAAAATCATCCCATTTGGAGGACTCCAAGAGGACTCCAAGATCAGTTTAGCCTCTCCCCAGCACTGCTGAGGCCACCACACTGTCCCCAAGTGCCACATCTACTATAGGCTGGCCCTTAAGCCATGAAGAAACGGCTAAAAAAAAAAGGATTCTGGAACTGCAGAAGGGGCTGAGCCAATGGTCAGGAGTGCAGGATGGCAGTGCAGTACAGCCCAGCTCTGGGACTCAGCTCCATCCAAGCCCAGCTGAGGGGCTGGGCCACATCTTGTTCCCCCTGTACCCCCCTCAAAAGCAGGTAAAGCCTCCCATGTGGGCAGCATCTGAGTGACCCCCAGTGTAACACCCAACCTGTACAGCTTTGCCTCACGGAGAGGTGTGGAAATCATCAAACCAGCAATACTGGCATGGAAGGCAGGGAAGGGGCAGCAGACGAAGCCTGGCACAGAGGAGGAACCCCCAAAGCCCCTCAGAATCAGAGCAGAAGGCAGTCCAGGCTGCAGCCCTGCCAAGGCAGAGGAGTGGGCACAAGGCAGGTGTTTAACTGGCTTTCAGGGACATGTGGAGCCTCCAGTCACAGCAAACGAGGCTTCCCACGCTCGAACACATCCCTGCACCGCCACTGGCACGAGGGGCGGCTCCGCTCGGGCCGTGTGCCCCAAAACCACAGCACACCGGGCTCTCTACGGCTTTTTATTGACAGTTCTGGGGAGAACAGTTCATTTCTTCTTCTCCACGTCCTGCTCCGCTGCTTCCTTGGCGCGCTTGGCGCGGATGCCGAAGAGGCGGGCGTTGGCCCGCGCCATGCGAAGGCTGGCAAAGGCCTTGAAGTTCTTCTCGTCCTCCGAGATGACACGCGCCTTCTCCCGCTTGAAAACCTGCGGGGAGAGCGCCAGACAGTCAGTCAGGCTGCCCCTGGGAGCAGGGCCTTGCCACGGCTCTCTCTGCGAGGAACTGAGAGTTCGTGCCATCTACAGGCCCTGCCCTCAGCCTGCTCCTGCTGGCTCCTCCACAATGGAGCGGGAATGAAAGCAAGCACCACGGGAAGCCTGAGTCGGGTTTCACAGAACCACAGCATTGTTAAGGTTGGTAAAGACCTTTAAAAGCGAGCCTAACCGTCAGCCCAGCACCGCCATGGTTACCACCAGCCACGTCCTCAAGTGCCACATCCACGTGTTTGCTGAACACTTCCAAGGATGAGGACTCCACCACTGCCCTGGGCAGCTGTGCTACCAGGGATGGACAGCCCGAAGCAATTTTCCTAATACCCAACCTAAACCTCCTCTGGTACAGCTTGAGGTTGTTTCCTCTCATCCTGTCACTTGTCACCTGGGAGGAGAGCTCGACCCCCCCCCTCCCCAGCTCCACCCTCCTGTCAGGGAGTTGTAGGGAATGACTAGAGGTTTGTGACACTACTGACAGCAGCTCTGGGAAGCAGAGAGGATTTAGGGACAGATGGTGACCAGAGAACATGCCAAAGCACTCCTACCTACCCCTGCTAAACCCAAAGCGCCCTCAATTTCACAGTTCTCTCAAAGACTTATTCCTGGGATCTTTTTGATCCAGGATGGGCAGTGCCTGGAGACAGTCACCCTCAAGCTATGAGACAGCAAAGAGAGAATCCTCTCCACGAGTTCAACCTCAATCACATCACACAGAGAACTTGATGAAATGACACTTACGTTCTTGATGGGCATAACAGGTCCTGTGAGCTGAGTGGCCATCTTGAGTTCCTCTGGCTGCACAACAGAAAAGGGAATGTCAGAAGCACAGAATTTAAACTTCTCTGGCTAAAACCTCAGCTAAAGCACAGCCTGTATGCAGGTACCCAACTTAAACACGGTGCTGCTGATCCTGACAGGAGCTTTAACACCAAACGGTAACAAACCCAGCACTTCAGAGCATTTGGCACTGATGAGCTGCAGCAGCACCCACGCCGTGCCCGGATCCGGCCGGAGCAGCAGCAGCCCACGGCTCTGCCAGCTGGGACAGCTCTGCCACCAACTGTGCTGCTCTCCATTTACACAGGAGCACAGCATCGTCCAGGTTGGAAAAGACCAACCTAGATCAAGCCCAAGCTGTGCCTGATCCCCACCTTGTGAACCCAGCCCATCCATTCCTTCCTTGGACACCGCCAGGCATGGGGACTCCAAACCTCCCTGGGCAGCCCCTTCCAATGCCTGATCCCCCTCTCCAGGAAGAAATTCTGTATGTCCAACCTGAGCCACCTTTCCTGGCACAAACTGAGGCTGTTCCCAGAACCTCCTTTTCTCCAGGCTGAGCCCCCACAACTCATATACACCCTACATGTTCCTCAGCACCTCCTTCTCAGGTTGGTTCTTGTAAGAGCATGTTGCGAGACAAAAACAACTGAAGGTTTTACTGAGTACAGCTGACTTCCAGCAAACACATCTGAATCAGTGCTTCAGCTCGAGGCCCTTCCTCCCTGCTCTGAAGATGGAGTTAAGCAGCTTGGAGCTGCCAGATTCCCCACAAGACAGGAGGACAGTCTGAACTCACCCTTGTGTTCCTTGGATCTACTGGCAGCAGAGCCAGGGAACACAGCTCTGCTCTGATCCTGGAGGTTTTAATGAAAACCATTTTTGAATGTCAATAACAATTGCCTTCTGGTGCCTGCCTGGCACACAGCTCTGGAGCCACTCACAGCCTGTCCCTCAGCCTTCCACCAGCAGGACTGACTCCAAGGGGCATTTCCAGCCATTGTGACAATTTAGCTCTCTAAACTAAAACTCAACTGGCTGAGCAAGGATCAAAGCTCCAGGAATTAGCACCAGAACAGGCCAGCAGCTGCTCAGCCTGGCTGAAGTGCCATTGTAACCCTGAGCGCACCATCAGACTCGACCCTGCCAGGCCTGGCCTTGTGCTGGGCTCAGAACCACGGGGTGCACATGATGGAGAAGGCTCAGACTGACAGCAGACCTCCCAGAACAGGACACATTTCCAGCAGTCAGGGGTACTCACAGAGCTGTCTCCCTTCTTGGGCATGGCTGGCTTCCTGGGGAAGAGGATGAGCTTGGAGTGGTACTCCTTCAGCCTCTGCACGTTGGCCTGCAGGGACTCGGTGGACTTGTTCCGCCTCCGGGGATCCACGGAGATTCCGATAGTCCGGGCAAACTTCTTGTTGATGCCAGCCAGCTGAGGAGAGAGGAGGAGAGAGTGCTGTCAGCATCCCACAGCTCCCAGCAGCCAGGCAGGGATCCAAGCACAGCCAGCACGGGAGGCAGGCTCTGCAGAAAGGCAGAGGGACCAACTACACCACCCACAAAGGGTGTCCTGGTCTATCTTGGTGCTTGAGATGTTGCTCAGGCTGATTTCTGCAGGTGGATTCTGCAGAAGTGCAAAGTGCAACCCCTGCAGCACACATTTTAACTTGGATTCAGACAGATGTCCGAGTCAGTTTATGGACAACGCTGGTTCACTGAATACTGGCAGCTCCATTAAATCAGGATTTTTTTTCTAACCATCGGAAACAACCATTAAACAACTACTTTTCAGACGATATTAAACAAAAACCTCATATTCTGTTGGAAGACAAACAGCTGCATTCTGCTTTGTGTTTCGCCATTACCCAAGAATTAAAGAAAAAATAAGTAATGGAGTATTTAGCACCCAGAAGAACAATTTGCCTGCCTCAGTGCACCAATTTCAGTTACAAATGTTTTAATTAAGACACTGAAGCAGGCACAGAGGCAGCTGGTGGCTGCCAGCAAGCCCTGATGTGGAATCTGATCACAGATACACAGTGGGCGGCCCTGCAGACCACCTTTAACAGCTCAGCACACCTGGGCACATCACAGGGACAAGGAATGCAGGAAACACTTCCTACTTTAATCCAACTATTTGGACTTTAATCCAACTATTACTACTCCAGCTGCTCTGAGAAACTGTGCTGAATAGTTCTTCCTCCTGGTACAGTATGCCCTGCTACTCTTAGAACTAAATTGAGTTGGGTTTACTTGGTCCTCAACACAGAAACATTGGCTAAAAAATTCAGAATTAGCAGAAAAATGTTTCAAAAAGAAACAATTTAATAAAGATGATCTTAATCTTCCCCCTTCCCCAAAAAAGTTTAGGAGACTCAAGGCTCCTTCAGAATTCAAATTTCATAGAACCTCTGAATGGTTTGGGTTGGAAGGGACTTTAATGATCTTTAANTGAATAGTTTGGATTGGAAGGGACCTTAAAAATTTTTAAGTTCCACCCCTTACAAAGGGACACCTTTCACTATCCCAGGCTGCTCCAAGCCCTGTCCAACCTGGCCTTGGACACTGCCAGGGATGGGGCAGCCACAGCTTCTCCAGGCACCCTGTGCCAGGGCCTGCCCACTCTCAAAGGGAAGAATTTCTTTGGAACATCCAACATAATTTCCCCTGTATCAGCTTGATTTTATCAGAACTTTAAACAACAGTGTGACTAGATACACAGACGTTTACCTTTCAGAGCACCCTTCACACACCCACTCCACCATCACAGGTAAGACCAGCCTTTCCTTGCTCCCAGAGCCAGGAAATCCACAGCCAGACCTCCCTGGCTGTGGTGGCACCAAGAGGTACCAACACCTGAGAAAGTCACCTTGTGCAGAACAGGAGAAGCAGCTGAGCTCAGACTTTATTTCAATGTTTTGAAGCGATGCTCTGTACTTACTTTAAGCTCCTCCAGGCTGAAGCCTCTGCCAGCACGGACTTTTTTGTGGTATCTGATCGTGGGGCACCTCACGATGGGCCGGATGGGCCCAGCCACGGGGCGGGGGGCGATGCGGCGAGCCTTGGCCTGGCGAGCCTTCCTCCTGGAATGGCAGGAGCACACCATCCTTCAGCTTGGGAAACACCCTCGAGGCCACTGAGTCCAACCTGTGCCTGATCAACCCAGCCAGAGCACAGAGTGCTGCATCCAGCCCCTCCTTGGGACAGCCCCAGGAATGGGGACTCCACCACCTCGCTGGGCAGCCCCTGACCGCCCTTTCCAGGACGAAATTCCTTGTGATGTCCAACCTGAACCTCTCCTGGCACAAACTGAGGCTGCTCCCTCTCCTCCTGTCCCCGTTCCCTGGGACCAGAGCATGATCCCCTCCTTCCAGGAAGTCGTGGAGACACAGAAGGTTCCTCCTGAGTCTCCTTTTCTCCAGGCTGAGGTCCCCCAGCTGCTCCTTGTGAGGCAGACCTTTCCCAGCTCCATTCCCTTCTCTGAACACGCTCCAGCCCCTCAATGTCTATCTTGCAGTGAGGGACCAAATACAACACCAGAGTTTCAGGTGTGACATCAGCAGTACCAGTACAGGGGACATGCGATGCCCCACTCCTGCTGGTCACGCTGTGGCTGGCCCAAAGCAAGCGTCACCAGCCTCCTGCCCACCTGTGACAGCCACTGGGTACACGGCATCTCTACCACGTGTGCCACTCCTGCCCTCGCACGGAGGCGTCTCCTGCCCTGCGATGGCCCCGGAACAAACAGCCGGGCCGGGCCGGCTGCTGCTGCCATCAGAGACCCAGGGAAGAGCGTTCATCACTGTGGATGCAGCGATTCCGGAGATGTCTCATCACTTGGCTGTGGCTGGCACAGGCTCGCCCTGAGCACGAGCAGGGAATGGCTGAACAACTCCACGGCGTCCTGGCTTTGTAAGCGGCCCGGCAGAAGCGGGGAAAGCCCCTCCCGCGGCCCCGGGAGCTCCGGGACTCACCTGCGGAGCTTGCGGGCGGGCTGGTTGAACCAGGTGGCGACTCGGCGCTGCCAGTCCTTGTGGAAGTGGGGCTTCAGGATCATCCCATTGCGGCTGGGCGCCATGGCTGCGGCCTGCGGACACGGGCACGGTTAACGCGGGGACACCCGAGGCGCCCCCAAGCCCGCGGGCCCCGGCCCGGCGCGGCCCCATCGGCGCCCCCGGAGCCCCCCCCACGGCCCCGCGCGGGGCTGTGGCGGTGGCGGGAGCGGCCCCGGCGGGTGGATGGCGGCGGATGGAGCCCCCGGCCCTCACTCACCTCCCGCCACGACAATGGCGACCGGAAAGGAAGCGCTGGCGCGGCGGCGCCGGAAGTGCCGCTGCGGCGCCCAATGGGCAGCGCGGGAGCCGCCGGAGAGGGGCGGGGCCAGCGGCGGGACCCGGAAAGGGGCGGGGCCAATGAGGGCGGTGGCGGCTTCCCCGTGCCCACAGCAAAGATGGCGGCGGCTTAAAGGGCCCGCGCACAGCGGCGCTGGGAACGGGGACACGGGGCCGCAGCCGAGCTCGATCGGCAGCAGCAGCTCGATGGCCTCTCCCGCGCCCAGCAGCTCCTGGGCAGGGGCATGGGATGAACACTGGGCAGGGGCTACACTGGTCCCAAATCCCTGAGGAATCCCCATGCAAGGCCAGAGCAGGATGCCAGATCCTCGCCCTTTTGGGGTAGCAGCATTATCTGGCATGAGGCAGGAGAGATCGGGGACTTCCATCCCCCTGGGCAGATCCCAGGCAGTGGGCTCCACTGGGAGCCGCGGCACAGCAGTGCTGGCAGTGCCCCAGAAGCCACCAAGGACCCTGCACTGTCTCCACACTGCACCACTCCCACCTCACCCTCGGCTCCTCCACAGAACTGAACTCCCCCCTCCTCAAAAAGGTTTTGTGAGTTCAAGAAAATAAAACCAAAGAACACTTGAAATTTCATCTGCTGCTGGAAAAGGAAGTTCAGGGAGTGAGACTGGGAAGAAACAAACAAGTTTGGAATTAAAACATCCAGGCAGCAGCATCCAAAAATGTAGAAAACTACTTGTGTCCCTGAACTCACGGCAAATCACTCCCCAGGCACTGAAACCCCAGGAATGAGTTGGGATGGGGGAGAGGACAGAGTGCAGAACATCTTCTCATTCTCAGGGAAGCAGGAGGCGCCCAGCTCCAGCCTGATCTGGGACAGGAGCCCAGGACTGTGACAAAGGCCCGAGGGCTGGGAGCTGTCAGAGCCCGGGCTTGGGCTGGGGTCTTTCAGGTCACAGACAGTCCTGATGGAGTAACTGCAGACAATAATCCTTCCTAAAAGACACAGCCAGCCAGGGCACTCCAGGCAGCAACAACCACTTTAATGCTTTCCCTGATGAACACCAGACAACCCTGTCAGCAGGGCCTGTTTTGCAACAGCCACGAGGATGAAGCAGCTTTTCCCAAGGACTCCCAACAAACACACCTGCTTTTGCTGGATTTCCAAGAGTACTTCTCCAGCTCAGAACCAGCAGTTCAGAACAGTCTTCCCATGTGTGCTCAGTCACCCTCTGCACAGATGGTTTCCATGTCCCACTGCTGAGCTCTGCACCGTTTTGCTTCAACCTCTGCTTGGGAAACACTTGCTGTAAAAACTGGACATAAATTATTGACCAGGGAAAAGGAGGCTCTTGTCCTGTACCACTCCATAGCTCTAATGAGCTTCATGTGTGCCAAAACACCCCCGGAGCCTGACACATTGTACACACACAGCAGCACTTTGTGGGCAGTTTATTCCAGCCAGGGCTGTTTATATTTTGTGTTCAAAGGTTACACAAGAGCTGCAGCAGCCCAGCTGAGCCCCACAGGGGTGTCCCCATGCTGAGGGCACAGCTCTGCCCTCCTGCCAGGGCACAGAGCACAGCCAGAAGTGGCTTACATGAGATCTTCCATCCACTGGAATACGTTCCCTGCTCCTGTGTACAAGAAACTTCCACAACAGACCAAACTTACCCAACTCCTAATCACCACCACCCTGCTAGGAATCAATGCTGACATCCTGAGGAGTTCTCCTTCCTGCAGGATAAAGCTCAAAGAGCTAACGTAGATATCCCTTAATTTTGGGGCAGCAGCAGCAGCACAGCAATTCCCTGCCCAGCATCTTTGTTTCTGGAGCTGAGAAGGCAAAAAGCTCCAAAAGATGCTTCTGGAGCCCTCTCATTCCACACAGGAGTGGGTTCACACTGGTCTCAGGCGTGGCTCCTCCTCCTCCTCTTGGTTTGGTGGCTGGGGAGGTGTTTCCTCCTCCCTGGTGTCCTGCTTGTCCCTCTCTGCCTGCAGCCAGCTCTGAGGAGCAATCATCTTCTTGGGCCCGTGGGGCGGGGGCCCGATCAGCGCTTCAATGTCATCGTAATTGATCACCTCCTTCTCCAGGAGGGCATTGGACAGCTGGAAAAGAGGAAGGAGGCAAAATGAGGGATGGAGCCCCCACAGAGAGCAGAGAACTGCTTCTCTGAGCTTGTCTGAACTGTCAGCTCAACTCAGGCCTCAGCACCTGCAGCCCCCCAGGAGCAAACCCTGGATGTGCCACCACAGATGGGGTGACCCTGACCCTGAAGCTACTGGAGCCAAGACCAAACTCTCCAGGCTCCAGCATGGTTCCCAAGAGCACCTTTGGCCAGGAATAACCCTGTAACTGCAGGCAACAAAGCAAGCTCTTGGGAATGATTTGGAATGAGAGCTCCAGGAACAATGAGAGAAGTGTCCCTCCTGCCACTGCCACTGCACCTGTGAGCCTGCCCAAAGCAGCACCACGGAGACCTCTGGCAGACCCAGAGCCTTCCCTGCACACACAGCACTAACAAAGAGCTGCCTGTTCCTGCAGGCAGGGGCTGGAGGTCAGCACGAGTTCCTCTCCAGTAGAGTGGAATTCTCTGGCCCCTCTGGCAGCAGCACCACCTCTCTGGAGCAGCAGGTGGCTGTCCAGTGTGGAACTGCTCGCTCCTGCTTACGAGATGTGACACGCTGGCCTGGCAACTGAAACACTGACTCTGGAGATACTTTGGCTGCACTTTAAAGTTTTTCTGTGCTGAGCCTTTAGCAAACATCTGGCTGGTGTTACATGGCAGCAGCAGGACAGAGGAGCCTGCAGAGACACCCCTGAGGATCCCTGCTCCAGAGCTGCCAGGGCACTGTTCTGGGGACAGCAGCGTGTCCCAGCTCTGTCCTTATCACGCACTGGAGGCCTGACACTGCATAGCTGAAGGGGTTGTTGTTGTTGTTCTTGTTTATATAAAAAGAAGATTTAAGGAAAAGAATTCCTTGATTTGCAAAATAGGCAACATGAAGTTAACTCCTGGTCATTTTGGAAGTCATGGACTGTAATTCTGAAGGGAAGTCAAGGAGATACAGAGGGTGCTGTGACCTAAAGCTTGGCTCAGCACTGGGCACAGAGCTCCTGGCACAGGTGGGGACATGCCAGGGTGTATGGCTGGATTGGGACTGTCAGGACACAAAGGAGAGGAGGCAAAGCTCTATCTCTGCAACAAGGATTCCTTGGTGTAAGTCATTAAGGAAGTGAAAATTGCCTGAAGTCACCAGAAAGCAGGAACCAGCCCCGCTCAGCCCAGGTGACAGGCACCATATTCCTGCACCAAAGCCAGACACTGTCCACCTGATTACTGGCTTGGCTTCCCAAAAACAGTCACTGTCAGCTCTCCAGAAAACTGCACTGCCAAGAGGCAAGCGGAGAAGTGCAGGTGAAGGACACAAATTCCAGCTTTGATAATTTCCACAGAGCACTCCTCCTCCTCTACCCTGCAAACACCAGCTGGTGTGAGGAGGCAGACTACTCACTGCTGGGAAAGGCACACACATTCCTCCCGTGCCTGCTCTGAATCTGGGGGATACACAGTAAACAGTCACTCCTTCCCAACACTCCCACCACAAGACTTTCTAGGAGAGAGACAACACTGCAACAGCTGAGCTGCAGAGCACAGAAAGCAGCAAAAGCACCAGTTAAAAACACCCAAACCAACCAACAAACCCCCACACAACCCAACTCACTGTTTGCAGCTTGTCCCGGTTCTCCAGCAAGAGCTTTTCTGTGCGCCTGTAAGCCTGAGCCACCAGGATTTTGGCTTCCTTGAAGAAACAAGAAGAGGGAGTTGGGGTGTAGGTGGCAACAAACACAATGTGTGGCTAAACAAAGAGAGCACTGAGGGATGGAATCTGCAAACTGAGCCAGGCAGAATGGTTCCCATCAACAGAAACTATGGATAAACTGGTTGGAAAAAGGCCCAAGGAGTGCTGGTGATAAAGGGGCAGTGAAGTCTTGCTCTAGCGCAGCTCGATGGGAAATGAAGATTAAGGCTGTCCAGGAGCTAAAGGTGCAGCTCAGCACAAATCCCAAGGAAGCACAGCTATGGTGCTTCTGAAACAGAGCTTTTTTGTTTCCAGCTTTTTGACTTTTGAACAAAGGCAATGTGTTTTTTCAGCAATGAAGCCAAATTTCCTGTCAAAACAGGCCGATTTGCAGTCAGTCCGACCATCATTTTGGTTAGGAAGTGCACACATCTACACTGTGCAGCTGTGACTTTAAGACACAGATTTCTTGCCATCTCAGCCCTGCAAAGCACAGGCTGCTGAGCTGAACTCACAGCCAGGTGGGATTCTGCTGTTCCTGCTGCCTCACTGCACAGCCCTGACACAGTCGTGGAACAGGTAAGTGCCCACTCACTGGCCAACAGCAAAATGCAAATTGTTTGGGTGTAAACCACTTGGCATTTTTCAGTGAACTGCAGAAAGCAGAGAACAAAAAGAAAGCCTTAACCCAGGCTGGCTTACGTGGTCCATCATTTGCTGCAGGCCCTGGCTGAAGGGGCGGCGGCCGATGCCAGGGGCACTCTCCGGGTCTGGGAAGGAGATCTGCCCGATGCTGGGCACCATCCCATACTGCTTCACCATGGAGTAGGCAATCTTGGTCACCTTCTTCAGGTCATCCTGTGCTCCTGGGCAGGAAAGACACAACACACACTGCTGGTCAGGTCTCAGCTCAGTGCAGGAACATCCTGCACAAACACGTCCTACCAGTGGAGAGAGCAGAGGACGCACTGCAGCCCACGGAGGTGAACACTCAACCCACTGAGGGACCTTCCTGCAGGGCCCAGGAGTGACAGAGAGTGACCCTACTGTGGCCAGCTCACCTGAGTCCTCACCTGCCACTGCCTGTAGAGCAACCTGGTCTAGTGGAAGGTGTCTCTACCCGTGTGGCAAGAAGTGAAACAAGATGGGCTTTAAGGTCCCTTCCAACCCAAACCATTCTGTGATCCTATTTGGATTTAACCATTTGGAAACAACAAAGAAAGTTCTAGGTCTTCTCAAGAGCCTCACCAGTAACTGCAACTGTGGCCTTAGGCTTTGGGACAAGTCTGAGACAACACAGTGACAACGACCCCCAAGACCTCCATGCTTACAAGTCAGAGCACACCATGTGACATTTCCTCTTGGCAGCACAGGAAACATCTGTCCCTTGCTCAGATCCCCTTGGACCTCCACCTGCCCATGCCAGGCTCTGGCTCCTCACCTGTGGTGACCTTGTTAAAGGTGATGGCCTCGGCCACTCTGCCCCCCAGGGCCATGCACATCCTCTCCAGCAGCTGCTCCTTGGTGAACAGGTACTGCTCCCGGGGCAGGATCTGTGCGAATCCCAGCGCCGCGTTTGTCCGAGGGGCGATGGACACCTGCAACACAGGGCAGCTCCCTCAGCTCACAGAACTGCAGAGCTCTGCCTGTGGCAGCACAGGGAGGGCAGGAAGAGGCCTCTGCATTCCCAGTGAAGTTTGTCCATAGCCATGGACAGGTTGGCCTACAGAGACATGGCCAAGGACAGCAGGGTGTCCTCACTCCTGCACTGAGGGCTCTACCTTCACATGCAAACACACTTCCTGCTCAGGAAATTATTCTTAACAGCAAGTCACAGTAATCCTGAAATTTAGGAGTTACTTTGGAGTGTATAGGCCACACAGAGATCACTGATTCTGCTGCAGAATCCCTGAGACTACCTGCAGAAAGACAGGAGCTTTCAGAAAAATAACAGCCTTTTTCCCCACGCACTAAAGAGGGTAATTAACACCAGTTCTGCTCACACAATGGGTCATTCAGAGTGAATGTGCCGCTGGTAAGGGGCCAAGGAGCTGTCACCCTTGTCATTTCACTCCCCACCTCCCCACAGTGTCCCTGCTTTTGGGATCACATCCCCGGGTGCCAGAGAGGCCTTTTCCTGCAGAGAAGGGCTTCGGGCAGACAACCTCCCAGTCTGGAAAAGACATCCTTTCATCAGTATCAGAGCAATTCCTGCAGTGGCTTTGCTGGCTGCAACGTGCTGGGAAAGGGATCACATTTGGATGTGTGTGCACACGGAGCAGCCTGGAAGTGCATGACTGAGCAGCAGCACCAGGAGACTCAGTTGCTTCTAGTTTTTAATTGCAAGGCTTCTCCTATAGCTGGTTAATCAGCTTTGCACCAGCACTATCATCAATGGAGCCTAATAATGGATTTCTCTACAGCATAAATTAGGGACATGGTTTATATAATCACAGTATCATTAAGGTTGGAAATGTCCTCCAAGACCATCAAGTCCAACCTTTGCCCAAATCCCACCAGCCCACTGAACCATACTGTGAAGTGCCATATCTGCTTGTTTTTGAACATTTCCAGGGTCTGTGATTCCAGCATCTCCCTGGAGAACCTGTTCCAATGCTTAACCAACCTTTCAGTGAAGAATCATTCCTAATCCCCAGCCTGAACCTCTCCTAGTTTAGTGGTGGGCTTGGCAGTGCTGAGTAGTTGGACTCGACGACCTCAAAGGCTCTTTCCAAGGAAAATGATACTGTGATTCTGTATTTTCCATGTATTTTGCTTCAGTAGCACAGCCACAGGCTCACAGAGCTGAGCAGAACTGCACACAAGATCCACAAAGCAATCCTGGCCAGGGAAGCCCTCGGGGCTCCCCTCCCTGGCAGTGGAGGTACCTTCATGACGGCCTCAGTGTGCTCCAGCAGCCACCCCACCAGCGCGTGCCCCGACTCGTGGAACGCCACCACCTTCCTCTCTTCTGGTGACAAGATCTTACTTCTTTTGGCAGTGCCTGTGGGACACACAAAGCAGGGCTTGATAAGGTATCAACAGGTGCAACCAGTGGGGCATAACCTGGTCCAGCCTGGTGCACAGCCCTGTGGCTGAACTGTTTGTGCTGCACTCTGGAGAGGGGGAGGCGGCAAAACCCCTCTCGCTAAAATGTTTGGAAAAGCTGCTCCTTGGCCCTGAGGTGGAAGGCAGTCCATGCCTGGGATTGCTTGAAAAACCCTGGCAGAAAACCTTCCCCCTCCTCCTTACAATAGACATAATCATTAGACAAATAACTTGACATTTGATTCGATCACAGCTCAAGAACCTTGTTCCCAGGGTTGGATCTGTAAAAAGGCAGCTTACTATTGTGTTTTTGGGGTTTTTTTTTTTTTTTGTGCAAAAAACCTGAAAACAACACAAAAACCCCCCAAACAACAGAATCCAAAATGAGACTAGCTAGAGTCTCACACTCATTTTGCTTTTTTCAGTCCCTTAGGCAGAACAAGAGACCTTGAATCATATATACAAGGTCCCAGTTGAGAAAACTGTGCATTAAGAGTGTTCAAATCAGCTAAAGTCCAGGAGTAGATACAGAAATCCTTCTCCAGAGCCTGGAAATGCCTCTGATTACACATGGCATGCTCCATATGAGCTTATTCCCAGGCTCCTGAGAACCAGTAAATGAAGCCATAACCCTTCCTCCAGAAAGGTGATTTTCTAAAGTATCCATTTTCCAACTCGGCAGAGCAAGTCCAAAAAGGACTTAAAAAAAAAAGGTGAATGGAAGCAAAACTTCCAGCATATAGGAAAAATAACTACATAACACACAGTGTGTCAGGCACTCTTTACACCTCAGAATGTTGGATGCAAAAAGGTCCCAGGATTTGCAGGCCAGAGTCCCCACACAGAGGCCAGAGCAGCCAGTCAGAACCAATATTACACCGAGCTTGCTTCATGTCTTGGAAAACAACGTTCTATGAACATGAATTTTTAAACAAAGTCAAGGGTTTTATTAAACAAGGAAACAACAAAATTAGCGTGGCAGATCTTGTAAAATCACTGCTCAGGGACCCTGGAAACAGCTGTGCCCTGCCAGGCACGATGAAACAGCAGATTAATTGCAACTGCCTTGATTTTCATCAGTCAGTCCCTTACCCTGCCCTCAGCAGTGTGTGAGCGTGGCCCTGTATGGCTATTTCCACAGGAAGATGTATCTATTCTCTATAAATGTGTGTATATATATATATATATATATATATATAGACACTTAAAAAAATCCCTGTCAGCCCACTGAGGGAGAGACTGTGCTCTTCACAAGAGCACACAGTGTGCCTGCCAAGATTATTTCTTTTCCTATATAATCTCCAGGCATGGAAGGCCCCTGAAAGGCTGTAGTTATCACCTTCATGATACAAGCCACCCAGGAAAGAACTGTGTTGCATCTCTGCTGGCCTTACACAAACCCCACCAAGAAAATAGGCTCCATCTTCTAAAGCCAAGCCCTAAAAGCCTCTGTGTGCTCAGCAGGTTTCTTCCCTCGCTCCCAGGAGACCTGACTGACTGCTTTCTGTTCCCAAACTAAAAACACAATGGAACTACCACAGAGAGAAGTTCTTGCTCCTCCCTTACAGCAACACAAAGCTTTAAGGCTGACAGGGCCTCTGGACTTGCAGAGCTCCCTTTTGATTCCATCCCACTCTTATTAAAACCAGAAGCTCCTAATGGAAAGCACAGTAATATCTTCTTTCTTTCAAGAAAAGCTTTTATAGGAACTGAAATGCCCTCTGGATTGTGAAACCCAGAAGCATTCCTATGACATGGAAAGAGGACATTTAATACAGGGGGCCTGGGGGGTTGTTTGGGGTCTTTTAGAATCTGTCTACAAAAAATAGCCAGTCCTGCTAATATGAGAGAATCTGATTAAGCAACAAAAAGACTCCGTGGCCTCCTACACACACCAGAGCCTGAGTGAGGCCAGGCAGCTTTAACTGCCAGAGCTCATGTCCTGCAATGCCCCACCACATGGATCCCAGAGAACCTTTCTGCTGCCAGCCCCTCCCTCCCAGCCTTCATTGCTTTTTATCTTCCCAGTCTGGGGAACTAAGACAAGGCTTAGAAAGAAAAGGCAAGTGAGTCCCTCTAAGTCTGGTGCTTGTGCTCCTGCAGATGGAAAAGTAGAACACATCTTTACAAGAGCATGTGGTACCAGGACAAGGGGGAACAGCTTCAAACTGAAAAAGAGGAGGTTTAGTTGGAGTATCAGGAAAAAAAAAATCCTGGCTGTGAGGGTCGGGAGGCCCTGGCAGGGGTTGCCTACAGAAGCTGTGGCTGCCCCATTGCTGGTAGTGTCCAAGGCCAGGCTGGATGGGGCTTGGAACATCCTGGGATGGTGGAAGGTGTCCCTGCCAAGGGAAGAGGGTAGAATATAAACTTTAAAGTCCCTTCCCACCCAAACCAGCTCAGGATTCTGTGATCTTTGCTGCAGCTGATGAGAATTTCAGAGTTACAGTTGTCTCACTGTCCTCTCTTGGGAGCTCCTGAGTACAGTTTGGGATTTGTGTTTTTAACCAAAGCACTCCAAGGGTCTTGTTTCTCTGCAACAGGTGAAGCTGTGAGAAATTTTCTCAAACATCTTCTTTTAAATGAGGACCTCCCTAAGTATTTTCTGATAAAGCAAACACTCAGGACTTAATTCCAGGATCAGGAAGTAACTGACCCAGTACAAACATCCTGTTCCACACGTTCCACTCAAAAGGCACAGAGTGCCAGTCTGTGTGCCTGGGCTCCCGCTGGGAACGCAGCCTGGAGGCAGCTCAGTGTCTGATTACGAAATCCACAGCTTGGCTTCAGGGCAGCTCAGCCCAAAACCCACCAGATTCAAATCCCTCAGGTGAAGTCAAGAGTTCTGGGAACTCTTTTTTTCCCTCCCTACAATACACTGCTACAGGGAAATCTCCAGAGGTTCCTCTCCTGGCAATGGCACAAGCAGCAGGGAAAGGCCACAGGATGTTCTCAGAGGGAGAACAGTGCTCTACTGTCTTGCAGTTTATTCTGCCAATTCATCAAAGCCTGGGCTTGGAGGGCAGAAAGAAAAATCTCTAATTTCTTGCTGGTGAGGATGCAGAGACTATTTGCTACTGATGTTTATCTAGCAGGTGTCCAGAGCAGCAAGAAAAATTCAGAGATATTGTGACTTTTCTTGTTTAAAAAATCCAACCAATACACAAACCCTCCAACCTTCTAAACTGAAAAAGCCACACAGATTCAAATTCTCCTCTTTATTATTTTGACAGTGGCCATTTTCTCTGAGCTATGGGTTCAGACTCCTGAAGATTCAAGAAGATGGAGCTATTTGTGGTCTTTTTCAGAGAACTTTCTGTGAGTGTCACTGAAGGCCTTCAGGCCAGAGCACAGTCTGGATCCACCTGTCCTTCTGGGATGTAACCCCCTCACCTGAGCAGAACAGACCCCTGAGGCAACATCAAGAGATGTTGCTGCACTGGCACAGGCTGCCCAGAGAAGCTGTGGCTGCCCCTGGATCCCTGGGAGTGTTCCAGGCCAGGTTGGATGGGGTTTGGAGCAACCTGGGATAGTGGAAGGAGTCCCTGCCCAGGGCAGGGGTGGGACTGGATGGGCTTTGAGGTCCCTCCCAACCCAAACCATCCCATAATTCCATGGAATGGCCGCATCTCTCACCTGCAATGACTCTCTCCACAGCATACTCAAAGTTGGAGGTATCGATGGATTTGTGCCCTTCCCTGGCAGCGTGAAGAGCAGCTTCATTGCAGATATTTGCTATGTCAGCTCCTGCAGAGACCAGTTCACAAAAGTTACACTGGGTCTGAATGGGACAGAGAACTCAGAGGAGGAACGGGCACAAACAAATCTGGAGAAGGACCTAAGGAAGTCAAACAGTCTGTGCTTTTTGTTCCTTGGGAACAGAGAGCAACCCCAGTCCCGTGGTGTTGATGTTGGATTTGAATAATACAACTGCTTTGGCAGGGAATGCTGATACCACACAGAGCTCAGCAATCCAGGAGCAGGCTGAGGCCAAGGCTGGCTCCCAGGGACAGGGATGGTGTGGGCAGTGGGTTGGCACAGGCTGCTGCTCTGCTCAACCTCGGAGAGAAGAGAAGGAACATCTGTTCCCAGTTTGTGTGGGTGGGTGATGGTGGTGGGGGGCTGCTGAGAGCAGTCACGGAGAGGCAGCGTGCTGGGGCCGGGGAGAGGGGAAACCCAGAAAGGATATTCCAGGAACTCCACATAAACAGGAACTCTGGAGCCCCTTGCTCAGCACTGTTTCAAGCTCCCAGGGACCCACCCTGGATGCAGGCTTGATGCAGGAGCCAGGCAGAGCTGTCCAATTTCTACTCTGCTCAGCAAAATAATTCCTACACGTCCCTTCCATCGCTTTCATGGTAACATAAATCAATTTAACAATCTCTCCTCTGAAGTGCAGCACCTCATCCTCAACAGCTTTGACAGGAGCATGACTGTTTCCTTCCCCTAGGAATTAGGCACCTGGGCATTGCAAAAGTGTGTTTTCCCTACCTCCCCACCCTGCTAGTCCGACAAATTTCACAAGACTGAAAATAGTAATGAATTAACTGCTCATCAGAGCTCACCAGGGAGCTGGTCAGGTTCCCACAATTTTTTTTCTACTTCCCACAGAAATGGAGAAAAAAATCCCTTTTTGCCCCAAACTCCCTGTTAGACCACCAGCCCCCAGAAGCTCCAGCCTGAATAGAGCAGGAGCAGCCCAAGGACACATCATACCACTGAATCCTGGGGTCAGCTCTGCCAGGTGCTGCGAGTAGAAACTGCCATCCTGGATCAGCTTGAGGCCCTTCAGGTGGTGCTCAAAGATCTCCTTTCTCTCCTGTAAAGAACACCCAGCACCTGAGCCCAGCCGGGGGTCTCAGCAGGGCCCTGCTGTCCATGGCAAGGAGCAGGATGGTGGCACTGCCAGCAGAGGGGACACTGACAATGGCAGCAGAGGGGACAGTGCCAGTGCCAGCAGAGGGCAGGGCTCTCCTTGCAGCGTTCCAGTGCTCCAGCAGCCCTGATAAACACACAGCTCTCAAATTCCCAACAGATGCACGAGGCTCTCCCTGAGTCACAGCTTTCTCTCTCAGGGCCACTCTCCCCTCCTCACTCTCACTCTGATCTGTCTTAACTTCTCCCTCACCATAAAAGCTCTCGCAGGAAGGAGCTCTGCCTTGTGCAGGTTGCTGCTCCTGCACAAACCACAAACTGCAAAGCCCATCCAGCAGCTCCCCAGCCTGCGCCCATTTCCCAGATGTAGGTGGGGGTGAGATGCTGCTGGCGAGCAGCCACCAGTGACTCATTCAGCTGGTCCAGGAGATCCTGACTCAAACAATGGGCTCAGTTGCCAGGGTTTTTCCCCTTCCTCCTTCAGGGCAGCTGCACAGTTCATGCTTCCGGGGCCAGATTCTATCAGGCATTTAAGGTATTTTCACTGAAAACTCTGCAGAGGACAGTGAAGCACAGATGGGAGAGGAAGAGCCTGTGCTGGCACAGCACACAGATCCTCACTGCAGCTGAGCCTATTCCCAGAACTCTGCTACAAATGTCAACACAGTGGACATGGAAGACTCTTGTAAATGGATTTAAAAAGCATTCAGAAGGAGAAAGTCACCTAACAGGCTGCCTAAAGGAAAATGAGGAGCCTTACAAGGATACGGAGGGCAATAAACCTACAGAACAAACAGTGCTCAAGGCACATGACAATTTAAGCTCTCACACCAACCAATTGCCAATTAGGTTAGGTGCTTCCCAATCGCATGAAGAGAAGATACAAACATAGCTCTGCATCTGCATGGCAAAGGGAACCTCAGAGAAGAATTCACTGCCAAGGCTCTGCCAGAGCAGAGACCTCCAGACCAGTGAGCTGTCACTTCAGAGGAACTGGCCACTGCCATTAGCACCACAAATCCTTGATTCAGAGCACAGAAACAAGAACAAAGGCACACAGAGGCTCAACATCTCCATCTCCTCCAAGCTCAACTTTGCCAGGCCGGTGAGACCAGCAGGTGGAACATACCTGGAGTGTTGGGAGATCAATAAAGATGTGTCTGTCCAGCCTCCCAGGTCTCATCAGGGCGTTGTCCAGGACATCGGCGCGGTTGGTGGAAGCCAGCACTATGACATGATCTGTGGTCCCCATTCCTGCCAAGAACAAGACCAGAGGAGGAGGTTTTCCCCTCTTCAGACTGCACTGCAGGCACACAGTGGGCTGAAGTACACAGCTTTACACAAAGCCAGAGGGTGTTCACAGCACCCTTTGGGGCTGCTGAGGCTGAGTGTCCCCTGCAGCTTGGAGCAAAGTCAGGAAGGAACCTCCCAGGTCACCCAGGGCAGTCCCTGGTTATCACAGATACTCTGAAACCCTCTTTTCATTTACTCAGTAAGTCTTGGCTTAAGACTTCTTTTTCTCCTTCCTATTGCCACACTTGGAAATTGCTCTAACTAGAACCCAGAACAGAATCTCTGTTTTGATGAGTCCACAGATGCCTTCTCACCCCCAGGATAAGTCAATTCCTGAGTCTTTAACTCCAGATTGTACAAGTAGCATTTCTTAACTGAAACAGCCTTTCCCACAAATTTCCATGGAAAACCCTTTCAATTTTTATTCGCTTTCAGCCTTCAGTCACAGACAGGCCACCAGGGGAGGGACAGGATTTCCTCTGAGCTGCTCAGGTTAATGCAGAGAGAGGACAGCTCTGCCACTCAACAAGGGCCATGTTACAGCACGAGCTGTTCTTTGTCTCCTCACTCGCCTCTTACAGGCACTCTGCAGGGCCCTGCACAGACCAGCCCTGCAGAACCCAAACCAGACACAAAACACAACCCAAGAGCTTTGCACTGACTATCAGCATAGAATTTGGCCCAGTCAGTCAGAGCAGGTTCTGTATCCAGGTCTTTAAGGTGAAGGGAGCATTGGGATTTGATGCCCCAATGAAGGCATCAAAGACAGACAGGCTTTCCTAGGGAAGGGAAGGCAGGGCACTGGCAGCTGCAGGAGGCAAAGAGAGGCAGATTTTGTGCTGCCTGGGTGGGGAGCCAGAGCTCCCCTTGAATCACTGCCCCACACAGTTATTTATTGCATTCCTCCAGGTGCCTGCAGGCCCCTGGGCATGAGTCACCTGCTTCCAGCACACTCCCCAGCCCTGGCACAGAGCAGCCTTCCCAGGCAAAGGACACTACAGTCCCATGTGCTTCCCTCTGCCAAGTCCCACGCTGTGGAGAGGCGGCTCCGTGCACGTAAGCTGGGCCAGTTTCAGCTCTCAGCTCCAGCAGAAGAGCTGCCAAATGTGTCAGCATGTGAGAGCTCAGCACAGATCAAGGTTTCAGGTGAGGCAGGGGACTGGCTGTGCCAGCCTGTGCTGCAGCAGACCTGGTGCTCCCTCTCTGCAGGCTCCTGCCTAAATAAGCTGCCGGAGAGGATGAAGCCGAGCATCTTTCAGGCGTGTATCACACTGCACTCTGGAGTGGGATAAACAAGCAGAGACTGGCAGGCACTCCAGGAATGGCAGGATTAGATGGCACAGTGCATTATCTGCCTTGCAGCTGGGAAGACTCTCCTAAAATAGGTCTGACTATTAGAACAAATAAAAAACCAGAAGCAGTGAGAGCATCCTCCTCACATCAGCTTCTGCCCCACTTGCTTAATGCAAGACCACCTGGCATGTCACAGGCAGAGATCAGCCAAAGGAACAGGCTTCAAAAACACCACATCATCACGTCAACAAATGAGATAGCTCTGAAAATGCAGCCTGAAGAGAAGAGTTCCTGCAAGGGTCACAAATTAACCACTCCAGAAAGGAAAGGGAAAAAGGGTCTACCCAAGCTGCAGTGCCTTGCTCCCCAATGAGCAACACACTGCTTGGTGGGCATCTCACCTGCAGGGTTACACTGTGTCACCCTCCAGCCATTTGTCCAAAAGCCTTTGGACATCTCCTGAGCAGTGGCACTGAAATGGGTCCCCTTCCCAAAGGAAGCCTCGGGGCTGCACATGGCACAGCTTGGGACTTGTCTGAGGGCTCCAGGTGAAGAGCTGCTACCAAAAGCCATCCTGGCATTTCCATTCACAAACCCCAGCTCAGCCCAGCACTGCCAAAGCTCCTCTCAAAGCATGCAGAACAGAGGAGAGATTTGGGTCACATTCCTCTTCCGCTTGTCTGCGGTTTGAAGGGAAGATTCACTATTCAAAGCAAGCACCTGCGCCGACAGAGCCGGGGTTTGTGCGTCACTCACTCACTCTCACAAACAGCTTTTGTAGAGAGGCTCCCCCCGGCGCCTCCCCTGCTCCCACCACGTCCTGGTGCTTCCCCAACTCACAGCAAATTGTCAGAGGGAAGGAACTTGAGGATGCTGAGGGAAGAGCCCTCTGATTTCTCCAAAATGTTTACACCAATGTGACCGAGCCCCAGCTTGTACTCACCCCAAGCAGCTCATGGTGCCCTCACCCCCCTACAGCCTGCACAGCTCTGATCCTCCTTTCTTCCCTCCCCTTCCCTCCAAGAAATCTCATTCAATCACAGAAATCCAACAATCAGTGATGACTCACTGATCTGCTTTTGTGCATGATGTTTTTTCTCCAATTAATACCCAACTTGGGTCTATGGCGCTGTCTTGCTTTCAGCTCTCAATTTAAGCTCAACCAGAGCTCTCAACCTTCCATCTCGAGGCTTCCTTACGAACACTCACCACTCCTGGGGCAGAACTGCTCCCCTCCCAAACAGGTTATTCACCATCAACCTGGGAACTGTTTTGCTGTGCTGCACGTGGCACATCAGTGTTGTTTTGGGCGACACACTCCGTTAGGTAACGCTCCAGTGACACGTGCCAGGATCCCTGCTGATCCCATGTTCCCAGCACCAGGCTGACATCCTTGCCAGCTGTCTCCTGTTTGACACTGTCAACTCCTTGAACTGTTTTTTTTTAGCGTGTGTTTGATAAAGCACTGAGCAAAATGAAGGACTCTGTACATGATCTGTGCGAGACATGAATAAAGAATGAGATAATATAGATTTAAAAATAAACCAGGCAGCACACTGCAAATAAGGGACTATAAAGTACACACTGAGGATAATATTTACCTTCTAAACTCACTTTCCAGTTGAGCTGAACCCTCATTTCTGCATTAAGACTCACCAGGAAAATACTCTGGAAACCACACCTAATTTTTACAGACTGATGGAAATCAGACATTTTCATTTTTAGGATAGAGATGTGGAATGTACTGACTACATATTCCTGAACAGACATGCAGGCTCCCATTTATTTCAGAGACCAGCTCACCCTCCAACTGTCAGGGGAGAGAAGGACCCACCCAAGCCACGACTGCTGGGCTGTGTTTGTTACCACTGGCCTTTCCTGTCAAGATCATCTACTTCACTGGAAACACTCAGTACAGAGCCAGCAGTTGGAACCTGGGTCTGGGGATGCTTTTGGTGCACGATGGCTTTTAATTTTTCAAATGAAGAGTGTGATGAGACAACATGGCAGTCAAACTATGAGTCACAGTTACAGTGAAGGGAAGAGTGAGACAAACACGTTCTGATGGGCAGGTGTTTGGTTACTCCTGACCCTGCAATAGTAAGATTTAGCAACAGAAGTATTACAAGTTGGGTCAGTGCTGCAGGCTCGGACAGAGACAGGACTGAGGACTGCCAAAGGATCATTCTTTGTGTGAAAGTGTCTGAGCAAAGGGCCAATTCTAGGTGCACAACAGCCAGAAATCAAACACAAGTGTGGCCTCAAACCAGGACTTGTTTGTAAAGCTTACCTCCCTCATCCCAGAGATCAAGTAGACAACACAAACATAAGGCAATGGACAGGAGAATTGATACATTACATCACTTCTGTCCCTTTAGGACAGCTGAACTCTAAACTCTGACAGGCTTTAAACCACTGCCTGTCTCAGACTGGATACAGCAAGTATCCAACAACATGTAATGGCCAGCTGGACTGAAACCCCAGGGGGTTAAAGTTTACCAGATTTGGGGACTAGTGATGGGGTACACGGGCTCAGACTGGTTGGTTCAGACTTCAGCAAGAGCACATTGGAGAGGCCAGGCAAGTTCAAACAGGACAAGGACAAACGGGCCAACAGCTGGACCTCCGAGGAGATAAAGGCAGGGAGAAACACTGACCATCCATTTCCACCAGCAGCTGGTTTAAGGTCTGCTCCTCCTCAGCGTTGGCAAAGCCAGACACGTTGGTGGAGCGTTTCTTGCCCACGGCATCGATCTCGTCGATGTAGACGATGCAGGGAGCGCGAGCCTGCGCCTCCCGGAACAGGCTGCGGACACGAGCGGCTCCCAGACCTGCAGGGAAGGGGAAAACACAGTGAACCTGCTAGCTAAAACTGTTAGCAAAGCTGGAGAGCAGCATTACTGGCCCTCAATGAGACACCTGACACCAGACAAACCCTCTGAACACTCTTTTTCAACACTCTGGGCACAAAGAAGCAGCCCCAGAACTCGTGTTTAGTCCTTAGGTTCAGTGTGTCCTAGAGCTGGGTTTTTCTGGGCTCCTAAACCTGCAAGGATTCCTACAGCTGCTGCAAGAGAAGCTTTTCTCCCAACTCCCAACATGGCCTCCTGTTCCTCCCACAGATCAGAGCAGAAATATTCAGCATTTTCCTGCATATTGACCCTTGTCAGGTCTCAAGAGATCTCTGAGGAAGGAAGAAAAGGAGAAGGATGGAAATCCCAAGGCACAGAGAGGCCCTACTTTCCCCATCTGCATTTCCATACAAGGAAGGAAGCCTCAGTCAAGGGCTTTAATAATAGGTACAGGGAAGCCAGAGAGGATGCTTACAGGTGAAGGACCACAGCTGCACTCTGTCAGAAAGCAGCAACCAGAAATGCACTTCAGATACTACATAATTAAGGAACTGCATCACTGAAAACCTTTTATAGCTTCACTCTAAGTATCCAACTCATCCTCCCCATGCCAAGCCCTGTTCTTTGCAGGAAGCTCAGCCAGCCCCCTCCAACTCCACAACAAAGAGAGCTCCCCCTGCTCCTCAGAGCACCTCACCTCCAATCACCTCCACGAACTCGGAGCCTGCCATGGCCAAAAATGGCACCTGGGCCTCTGTAGCCACGGCCTTGGCCAGCAAAGTCTTCCCACAGCCTGGTGGGCCCAGCAACAAGGCACCCTTGGGCACTTTGGCCCCGAGCTGGAGGTAGCGATCAGGATTCTGCAAGGACAACACAGCTCGGTCAGAGCCACAGCTCACACCAAGCACCTGCACCACAGCCGGGCTTCCCAGAGCTTCCCGAGAATGTCTGCAGCCTGGGCAGCTCTGGGCTGCCAACGGGAGCAGCTCCACCTGCATTCCCATTGTGGAACTGGACAGACAGAGCTTGTTTCAGCAGAGGCTGCCCAGAATCATGAAGGGTGAAGAGCACAGCACCACCCCCTCCCCAGGTCACCCCTCAATCCCAGAAGGTGGGCAGCAAACTTCTGTTTTGTTCTACTTTTACATACCTTTAAATAGTCCACAAATTCCTTGACTTCCATTTTTGCCTCATGCATTCCTGCTACATCCTTGAAGCCAATCCCTTTTCCAGATTTCCCATCCACAATGGTGAAACGAGCCATCTTCAGCTGGTTCTGTGGAAGGCAGCACAAGGACCAAACAACTTTGGACAAGGTAACAGTCTGGAAAGGCTGTTTGCTACATTTTGGGAGCCAGCCCAGCCCAGGGAGACAGCCCAGCTGCCCCTACCAAACACCACTAAAGTCCCCACTAAAGCACTGGTGTTTCACAATTTTTGTTCTGGAGAAAGCTCCCAGATGGATGGTTGACTCAAACTTTATTTATCCACATGTTGGGAAGAGACAGAATAAACTTGCAGTAATAGTCCCAACACAGTTCAGTTCAACCTCCATGTAGAACAGGCAGGGATGAGTATTAAGAACATGCAGATGTCCAAAACCCGATTTGGGATCTTCTCCCTGATTTCTAAATGCTCTGATCCTTAATACGCAGGGGACAGTCACAGTTCTGAGGAATATGTGTTGATGGCAAGTAACTGTCAGTGGTAAATAATTGCCAATACTTGTGAAAGCACAGACACTTTGCACAGTCTTTGATGCTGCTGCTGGTTTCTGCTGGAAATACCTCAGGCCAAAACTACAGATTCTCAAACTGAACAGCCACTACGTTTCCATCTCTTGATGCATGTGAAGCCACAAGAGTCAAAACAAGAATTCAGTTAAACATCCCACTCATAACTGCTCAGTATGTTCTACTCAAAGCAGCTACTCAGGAGGTTTTTTCTTTCAGAAGAAAGTTTATGGCTTCTGAGGCCTCAGAAACATCCAAAGGAAGAGTTAAACTCAGGGCCTGGTTGTCCCCACTTAAGCAAGGACACAATCTAGTCCTCAAGGCCTCATTACTCAACACTTCTTTAAAATATTCTTTTTCTCTGAGCAGCTGCATCCTTTTGTTCAAAGCAAATCTCAAAGCCAAAAGAGAACTGCGGAGGAGACTGAGTGGGAAATCCAACAAGGGACTGAATTCACTGTGTTTTCATCCCCAGTCCCTGCGGTCAGGGACAGAGCACTGCGGGCTGATTCCTACAGTTTCATCAGCTGATCCAGGCCAGGCTGGGAGAGGGGAGGAGGAGGAGGTTTGCCTGGTGTTGCAAGCGAGGCATGCGGCAGGAGCAGAACAGGCCAACACATAATGAACTCCAGAATCTGAACATATTTTATAAATTGAGAACTCATTTTGCAGAAAGCAGCAATTCCTACTTCTGGCTGTATGGGAGGCATGTTGGCAGGGCCCAGTGAAAAACACCATCTGCAGCTGCAGCTCATTAGCAAGCTTTGAAAACAGCAAACTGGACTGAAATTCCCTGAGCTCAGCCCTTCCTGCCATTGGGAAGGGAAAGGACCTCTGCTAAGGCCACTTAAGGTACCAGCCAGGGAGATGATCAGCACAGGATGCAAGGTGTGGCAAGACTGGAGAGTCCTTGGCACCAGTTCATCCTCATCCTGCACTGACTTTGTTGGGAAAAGGGGAGGAGATAACCCAGCAGAAGCCAGGACTCCCCACAGGCTGCAAAACATGCTCAAAACCCAGGCTACTCACAAAGGCATTGAAGCCTCCGGCCCTGCTGGCCACCCTGAAGAGGCGGAAGATGCTCCACAGCATGGACACGGCCACCAGTGTCACTATCAGGGAAAGGACATCACTGAAAGGACAAAGACAAGTACAAACTGCAGCATTCAGCCACAACCTGGTCAATATTACCCAACATGGCTACTTTCAAAGGACATTTAGGCTACAGTGCAAACGAGCAGACGTGATTAAGAAAATGGAACTTTCACAGGTTTTTATACAGATATATAAAACCCCAAACCCCGACCATTACATAACCTAAGAAGTTGAGCAGAGGACACTGGCAAACATTGCCTACAGCTGTGGAAGAAATTCGACCTCACCATCCACTTCAGAGGCATTTCTGCTTCTAAAACAAGCAGGACCTCCAGGCACTCAGCTCACACCCGGAGCAGAATCCACTGGGGCTGGCAGTGCATCCAAAGGGAGCTCACTGCAGAGGACAGTGTCTGGTAACAATAGGGATTCCAACTCTCCTAATCCTGGCAGAAATCCCAGTGTGGGTCTCCCATTAAGAGACTGCTTGATCCTCCTCAGTCAAATCTCTCAGAAGTCCTTTATGCCAGAAAAAAAGTGCTCCAGTACCAACACTGTCAGTGTTCTGGATCCTTTGGAGCACCCATTGCATTAGAGGGGAGATGAGATGACACTCCAGGTCCAACACACTTACAGGACAAATACCCCGTGAGCTCTAAACAAAGGATGCTCCCAAGAGCAGGAAAAATGATCCTATGCCAGATGACAGACTGAGATTGGTGGGCCCCTGTTCTGCTCCACATGCCTGAGGAACCATCCGGCCTCACCACACTTTTGTGCTTATCTTTACACCAGAAATGTGTGTTCCACCTCTCACAGAGGGATGATTTACTGAAGCAAGGGACCAGCAGGAGCTCTATACCCAGCTGCATTTGTTTCTGCTCAGTGAGAGATGCAAAGGCAACACTGAAACCTGAAAGTCACCTTCAGTTTGTCTGCTCTGCAAACAGGATTAATTCTGAAACACCCCAAGCGCCCACAGCGTGGAGCGAGCTGAGCCCGAGCTGCAAAAGCTCTGCACCTCACAGGCTCAAACTCCAGACTGAGACCAAAACCTCCATCATTCATCAGGTCTTCTGAGAGACTTAACAACCCATCACAGCTGTTAAAAAACTGTTTAAAATCTCTTTTGAGGAGCAGGGGAAACAGCTTGCATTGGGGGCTGATTGTCTGTTCAGTCCTCTCTTCCTGTTACACATAAGTCTGAAAAAATTGGCAAGTTCTGAATCTGAACTGAAGGTCTCATACTGCATGATAAGTTAAAAAAGCTTTTTATATTCAGCTACATATTAAAAACATCCAAACGCTGATGAGAGGAAAAAATCCAGCCCAAGTATCCATTCATACACAAACTTCACATTTTTGCAAGGTGCTGGGAGGAGGAATTACACACACTGGCCATCTCCAGTGGGAAAATCAAAGCATTATAATGAGGAAGGAAGGCTTAGTGCATCCCCAGCCTTCTCCACAGCCCAGGCCGTAACATCATTTGTTGCCAAGATTTCTATCACACTCTGCACTTGGATAGTTGATTATGAGGACAGAAAGTGTTCAGCTGAGCAAGAACTCAGTGACCCTGACCTGAAACATTTTGGCCTGCTGCATGTTGCAATTACAGAATTCTTAGGACCCTCACTTTTCAAACATTAATGTACATCTAAAGCACCTTATCTTCCAGAAACATTCATTCAGTGCTCCAAATCCAAACCCACACCCACTTTTCCGTAACATTTAGCTGCAAGTCACTTTTTTTCCAAGCAAAGGATGCTGTCACCACTACCAGAGCAACAGTAAGGACAAATTTATATCATACTTTCCATAAAAGCCAGGGTGTTTGTAGGAAATGGGGATTCTGTCCTTCTCATCAATATTCAGCTCATCCTCCACAGCTCTGAGCTTCTCTTCGAATTTGTCGATGTTTGCCACGCGCATGGTGTACAGCAGGGTCACGTTCTGGGGACAGGCAAGCCACAGCAGCATGGAAATGTTATTTATTATATATCAATATCTGCAAGGAGCAGAGGGGCACAGCATAGACAGGTCAGGTAAAAATTAGCCTCATGCTAGACCCATTAATCCTGCATCAATGAATTTGGGAGCAGATGACTGACACCAGGGCTCCGAGTGAATTTAGGAACCATCTGGTCTTAGGAAAAAAGGCTGATGGAGTTTGACAGAACACTCATGACTGAAATCCAAACAGGAGAAAACTTTTGAAACAAAATCCAGTCATAAGAGTTTACAATCTCCTAGACACCTTCTCCTGTATCAGACTGTGCTGATAGAAGAAGCTTTTTAGCCATACAAAAGATTTTTTTCCCCCAGGCCATTATTAATTATTTTTACAATTCAAACTGGAAGTCTTAGTTTCCAGTTGCTTGAAGCCCCCTGAACTTCAAATACAAGAAAGAAAAGCACTAAAGCAAATTTAGCAGCTGGAGTTTGACTGACCATTAATTCAGTCACTTTAGCACTATTATCTAAGCTCATTCACAGCTGTAGGGAGTCACTCACGACTTGTCCATGTGGAGTTCCACCCGGGTGCAGATAAATCTCCACAATGTCACTCTCAGGCACCACCTCGATCCTCTGCACCTCCCCCTTGGCCAGCATCTCATTCACAAAGTAGTTCCAGGAGATGTTCGTCCCTTCCCTGTTCTCGCTGATCATGAAGCGAAGCATCAGCACAATGAAGGTGAGGATCAGCAGCGCCCGCAAACGTTCCAGGTGCATCTGATTTTCCCTTCTCCTGCGTTTCTCCTCCTCTTCAGAAAAAGAGATACCAGAGGAAAAAGGGTAAGTGTGTAATTGTGGAGTTTTCTGACCCAAAGAAGGGGTAATTAAATGGCAAAGATTAACACAATGGTACTTTTTTTTTTTTGGGGGGGGGGGGGATGTTGGTTTGTGCTGCAAGTTTGGTTTCCCCTGAAGGACTGGGCTTCCCATGATCCTAGTGAACCAAACCCACTAAAAACTCCCCAAATATCTTTCTAGGATAAATTGAGACACTCTCTTGCCTGGCCCCATATGGACAGAGGTCAAATAAAGCCACAGGACCCTTGCTGCTAAAAATCAAACTGCAGAATGACTACAACCCACTTTATACAACATGGTTCCACAGCAGAAAGTATCATGAGTAATCCAAGTGTCCCTGGTAAATCCCACAGCACATTATTGTTTCCAGGTGAGCTCTGATCTCCTGGCACCTGCACCACAACTCCAGCAATGCTTCCACTACCTCAGTAAATACCTGCATTTGCAGAGAATGGGATATAGCACAGAACACAAAGACACTGCAAATCCATCTGCCTTAACCAAATTCCCTGGATTTTCTCCCATACAACTCACCTCATGTTTCAGAGGGTTTGATAACTTGCCCACAATAAGGATTTGTATCCAAGAGGGATTCCTATGCTGGATGTGCTTTCCCACACTTTTATTGTGCTACAGCCACACTGAAGCAATGACACATGGAAAGGGGATGTTTTACTTCAACTATTTGCCATCAAATATTTTTCCAGTCTCACAACACTTTTTCTCTTTGCACTGCACAGGCAAATTTACAATTCTGTTGGCTGTAGAGGACTGTCACAGCACAGCTCAATGTCAGCTGCTGGCCAGTGTTTGAGTCGTTCAAATGACAACAAATATCTCCTCCTCTTCCCAGTCACATGTAAGTGTTCCCAATATATAATTTAGTACTTGCTCTTGATATACAATTTAACAGCAACAGCACCATGGCACAGATAAATACCTTTCTACACCCAGAAATAAATTCATTCTGTGCCACTGGGCTCTAATGCACCAGTGCTGCAGCCCAGATTTGATTTATTTGCAAATTCATAACAAATGTCCTGACACCAGCATTTATCACCGGTCACCAATTAGGCCCTACGCACGCTGCAACAAAACCCAGGGACAAACATATGACCCAGGCAGCTGCTAAAAAAAGTCCTCTGTCCTTCAGAGGCACAGCCTCATTTTTCACTGCTTCCAAGCTCAGCTCCACGCTGAACAGGAAAGGCTTGTTCCTAAATAGAAACAATGCAGCTTGGCAGAGAAGTCATCATTTCAGGGGGCCGTGACAAGCTCAGGCTCCACGTCCAGCCCATCCGCTTTGTTCTTTGCTGCCATCCCCTCACCAAGTGTTATCTGCTGCATCCAGCTTTGTTAGGACTCAGGAATTCATCCCAAGGCTGCAGGATGACATCCACTACAGGCTTATTAGGGAAAATTAAAATACGTGATAGAAGACTTGGTCTGCACAACATCCTGAAAAGCTGAGCAGGTTCTAAATAAAAAGATTTTACAGGGAGAATAAACTACTTAAGGAAAGTGAATCCTGACAGGAAAAGTCCATCTATGGCTGTGCAAGTTCCTTGGAGGTGTCAGAGTCAACTCCTGCTACAGCACTTTCCTCCATTTCAGAACGAGTGGAGGCTCATAACCTGCTCTCAACACACACAATCAGGGGTGTGATCACAAAAACATCACCCAGGGGAAAGCTGCCCATTAGACATCCTGACACAACTTCTCCCATTTCCAGGAATTCGATCTTTCTAGGACCTTTAACCTGCAGCTGAATAATTTCAGGAGAGAACCCCACTTCTAGAAAGCTGCAAGGCAACACCAAGCTTTCCTCTAGTCTGCGTTTAATTAAGGACAAAACCCTTTTATTTCTCAGCTGCGGTAAAGCGCGACTGTCTGTGCAGCACAACAGCCACGCTGCACCACAAGCCACCCCACAGCACTCAGGAAGCCAGTCCCAGGGACTGGATGTGACACTTGCAAGCAGCAGCTGTGGGAATACTTCCAGCTTCTGAGTCTCCACCAGCCTCCACCAAGCAATGATTTGCCATTAACCCCAAATGTGAACTCTCTGATTAAAATCTTTGCAAGGGCTGCGGTGACAGTTCGAAGAGTTCTTTGTAATAATTACAGCAGAGACAAGTGTTCCCCTGGAGACACGGGGCAGCATTCCCCCTCCCAAAGCCAGGCTGTCCATTAATCACAGGAAGAGAGGCCATGGAACACAGCGTGCTGCTGGTTACTGATTTGAACAGCTACAGCACTCCCAGGTGCTGTGCTCAGTCATCCCCCGGCCCCGCACACCACGAGCCCCAATTCCACACTCCAGCTTCCTTCCCGAGGACTCTGATATCTGCACTCACACCCCACTGAACACCTCATCCCAGTTAAAACATCAAGGAAAAGCCATTGCTCTGGCCCTAAGGATAATGCAGTGACACCAGCTAGGCTGTCAGCAGCAGCTGACCTCTGACTTTGAGCACAAAAAGTCCAAGAAGATTCAATTATTAAAGCACAACAAGGCAAGAGCCAAGTGCTCACACCATTTGATGACACTCAGGTGAAGGTTTAGAAAATAAATTATAAAATTATATTACAGTCTGTAATGACATTAAGTGTGTCCTGACTTACAGTACAAAGTTCTGGAGCCACGGCAGGGGGTTGGATGATTTTATGGTCCCTTCCAACCCAAGCAACTCTGTGACTGACAGGTTTGTAGGGAGATAAAACTCATTTTCAAAAAATTCTTTACATGCCTGGGGCTCAGGAGAATAAGACATGAAAAAAACCCCCAATACCTATAAAGACTGATTTAAAAAAGAAAAACCAAGAAAAATAATATCACAGCTGAGAGCTCTTTAAGGAATTTATATCTGAGTTCTGTGATTCACTAGAAGTAGGGACATATCCACACTGAAGGTAAATTAAATATAAGAAAATAAAACCAAATCCAAATCCAGCTTAAATGATTTGGTTTAGTTAATATGAGTTTATTAAATCAAAATGCTCTACAAAACCTCCCAACCAAAGCCCAGGTAATATTACTGTCCCCCTTCATAAAGGGGCAATGCCAAGGCAAACAGTAATGGAGAGATTTGCACAGGAAGCACTGTGGCCCAGAGAGTCACTTTCATGATCTTTCACCCCCTAATTAGATATTAGGGGAAAATCTTTCCCTGTGAGGGTGGGCAGGCCCTGGCACAGGGTGCCCAGAGCAGCTGTGGCTGCCCCTGGATCCCTGGCAGTGTCCAAGGCCAGGCTGGACAGGGCTTGGAGCAGCCTGGGGCAGTGGGAGGTGTCCCTGCCCATGGCAGGAGGTGGGACTGGATGGGTTTTAAGGTGCTTCCAACCCAAGCCACTCCAGGATTTCTATGATTTGTCTTTTATCTTCCACCTTTATCAGACCATCATCTAAACCAAAATATTCCTTCAAACGTGCCCTTAGCCCCAGGCTTGTACAGGGGGAAGCCACAGGGAAGCACAAAGGTGGATCTTCCTCCCTGCCTGCCCCTCCCTGTGTTCTAGTAAATCCCAGAACTTTTGGCACACACAAACCATCCTCCTCCTGTGGAGATTTCTTCTTGAACCCTCCATTCTTCTGGCTACTCCCCCGAGAGCTGGATGTAGCAAACCAGGAGGTGCTACCTGCAGGCAAGCAGAGGTCAGAGATCGTTTTGATGGCACAAGAGAAATAATTTTAGAGAAATTTCTTTAGTATTGAAACATGGACACAATTCCCAGGGCACAGCTATCACTAACACTGGTGTGGCCAGTTAGGAACAGCCTCACACTTGGGATTGGAAATGCTCATTAAAGGAAATACAGGCAGTGGAATTAAATCAGATTTCTCAGGAATTCCAGGGGATACTCCAATAAAAGCCAAAAATGGCTACAAACACAAAGTCTAATGACTCCAGTACTTCTTTAATCCCCTGAGCTCCTCATGGGAAGGTGCCACTGTTCATTCCTGTCACCAAACACAGAGATGGATCCCTGCAAACACCCCCACCTCCCACATCCAGGAACAGAACACCTCTGCTGCACCTTCAGGAATGCAGAGGGAAGGTGAGGAAAGGTCAATTCTCTTACAAAATCAGACCTTTTCCCTCCCTGCCCCTCAGGACTCACCCAGGAGATTCCAAAGTCTGACTGGATCCCGGATTATGAGCTGTTTTGTCAGGACTCCACCGAGACCGTGACGTGGTAGGGAAAGTGTGGGTGCCAGGAGGCTCTGAAGAGGCAGAGAAAGAAAAACAAGGCAATGATTGGAAAAGCAATGTGGCTGCTCAAGCTTTGTGTGCCTCCCTGAAACTCAGGTTCCTGAAGAGGGCAATCTGCTGGGGGTGAGTGTCAGGAGAGCAGCTGGGAGCCCTGGATGGGATTCCTGTTTGGGCACTTCCCACGTGACTTTGGAAATGTTTATAACCCAGAGCAAAGAAGGCACAAGCAGAAACAGACAACCCATGCTCAAAATACTCAATGTTTCATCTTTTTCCTCCCTGTGTCCGTTTTTTTTTGTCCTAAAGGCATGTTGGAAGTCAGTTAGAATATAAAGATTCCCTACCACAGGAAAAGCAAGTTTTTTAACAAAAAAAATTATTTTTTAAAGGGAAATTTTAAGGACTTTTAACCCTCTTGCACAGGAGCAAGGCCAACGCAGCTCTGTCCCTGAGGTAACTCAGCAGGAATCCTGCAGTGGATATTCACAGTTCAGTGCAACTTCACAACATCTAAACTACCCCTTATTAATTGTCTCAGTGAACACAAGTCTGGCCCCTTCCCCAGTGTAATTCCCTGTCTCCCCTGCACTGCACGGGCCCCAATTTTTAAACCAGTCAGGAACACTGAGCAGGCTGAAACCCCTCACTCATTTCTCCTGTTTCTCTTTTTTCCAGCTTGTGATGGCCTAAGGTGACAACCTCAGGATTGATGCTCCCTAGATCAGAACAGCTTAGATTTAAACTGATCCCAGAAAAACCTGGCATGAAACAACATCCCACACTGTTCTTTCTCCACCTACTTACACCACAGAAAAAGTCCTAAATCCAGAGGAGGTTACAAAATTGACGAGAAGGATGGAGCACCTCTTGTACAATAAAAGGCTGGGAGAATTGGGATTGCTCAGCCTGGAGAAGAAAAGCTTCGAGGTGACCTAACTGTGACCTTCCAGTGCCTAAAGGGGCTCCAAGAGAGCTGGAGAGGGACTTGGGACAAGGGATGGAGGGACAGGACACAGGGAATGGCTTCTCGCTGCCAGAGGGCAGGGCTGGATGGGAGACTGGGAAGGAATCCTTCCCTGTGAGGGTGGGCAGGCCCTGGCACAGGGTGCCCAGAGCAGCTGTGGCTGCCCCTGGATCCCTGGCAGTGCCCAAGGCCAGGCTGGATGGGGCTTGGAGCAACCTGGGACAGCAGAAGGAGTCCCTGCCCTTGGCAGGGGAATAGAATAAGATAAGCTTTAAGGTCGCTTCCCACCCAAATCATTCCATTATTTCCACGGTGTTTCCCAAGTCAGTGCCCAACAGCGCCGACACGAAGGACCTTCGAGACGGCACAACCACAGGTCCCTCCCGAGCAGCCCGAACGCCCCTCTCCCCCGTTCTTCTCTCCCGGTGCCCCCAGTGCTCCGTTACCTGCAGGCCGCGAACCCCGCCGAGGGCAGAGCCGCGGGGCCGGGCCCAGGCGGCGGCAGGCGGCCGCCAGAAGGCGCAGCGGCCGCGGAGAAGCCCCATCCGCAGCAGCAGTGCCATGTCCGCCAGTCCCTCTCC